>APFE030232321.1:0-20484 GCA_000404065.3 Pinus taeda | reverse complement strand
GGGCTCCCGGAAACCTTTTCGCGTGAAACGAAAGGGGTTCCTCACTGGAACAGATGCTCCGAACACAACAGAGCAGTCCTCTCGGCCCGAAAGCAGTCAGAAACAGTAGATCTAGGAAACGACAGCCGCATGCAGTTCTACGGCTTCAGATTTGGATCACCAACGGACGCGGCCCTCAAATAGCTCTGATACCATGTAGGAATTTACAGGGTAAGTTCCTCAGACAGAACACCAAAAGGACACCGCTCACAAACAGATCACAGATCAATACACCAGTATTTGACGTGGTTAAAACCCTCAGAGAGGGAAACAGTCCACGGCCTGCGCCAACGTGGCTACTACAGGCAATTTATTAATAAAAGAATGAAAATTTACATAAGCTTCTCTCATGCACGGTTAACCTACAAATGACCCTCCATGCGCTTTTAAATAGAATTCATGGACCAATCGGGTGTCAAGCCACGGATCAAGTGTCGGTAATACCGAGGAGAGAATGAACCGTCGGATCACTACATATCGTGACCGTCGGATTGTAAGTTACAAAATGTACAACGGTAAAGAAACACACTTTACTTAACTCTATACTAGACCAAGTTGAACTTAACTATTCCTATGTGTCGGAATATCCTAACATTGGCATAGTAAAATTACATAAAAATAAAAATTAAATTAAATTAATAAGTATAATTATCAATTATTAATAATTAAACCAATTTATATCTATCTTAATTCTAAATTTACCAAGAGTTGAGAGGGATCAAATGTCTTGAGGTACAAACCTCTTTTACGATGAACAGAGATTTTATCCCTCTTAAAGATTAGTAAATCAAAAATTAAGATGGATCTAAATTGGTATTTGATAATTATATTTTCTTATATGTTGAAAATTTGATCTTGGAATAAACCTTTTTAATTAAATGATACTCTTTTTTTCTATATTACCTTTTACTTAAAAGGAAAAGCATGTAAATTATATTTTAATGTTTTATCAAATGTTATGGTTTAATCATTTTTAATATAATTATTAATTATGTTAGAGGTTATAATTTGGTTTCATATATTTTCTTTTTATTATTTAAAAATTGTATTAAGGAAGTTGTTATTTTTATATGCAATAACAATCATTTCTAAAGTTTATTGAGTATTTTTAGAATCATGACTGTATGTAGGAAATTTCAGACCTTCATCTTTTCCCTTTTTTTAGAATCGTGATTGTATAGATAGGAACTTTTACTTATATTTGTTCAAAATACATTTTTTAGTTGTTGTTTTTGTATTTATGGAGTTTTCTTAGAATTGTGATGGTATATATAGGAAATTTTTGACCTTCATTTTAGATTTTTCAAAAATACTTTTTTTTGTTTTCAATTGTTTTTTAGTGTATGCTTAGCTCGTAATTATAAGGGGCCTAAGATTTTTTTAAGTTCTTTTGGTACGTTTGTTTTGTTATTTTTTGTTTTTATTTATTTAAATAATTAAAATAATCTTTGTTTAGGGCTTTTATTTCTTTTAAGCAGATTTCCGTCTTAGTATTTTTATTTTAATGGCTTATAGCAATGATGTCATGGTCACATTTTTTTTTCTTGTTAATGTTTCCCTCTTCTTATCACCGTGATCTTGTTCATGTACCTTTATACTTCTATATTTTTATAAACAATTTTATATGGGCAAACCTAAGCTTGCTTTCATGTGGAAATAATCTTAAATAAGTGGTTATAACTTTACATCTATCATAGTTAAGTTCCTCAAAGTTATCATTTTAGTATGGAAACAAGTTACAATAAGGAAGCACCCATGTTGTAGCCCTCCCTTAACCATTATGACTAATCTTTACCTTTAAGGGAATCACCACCTTCTATTATAGGTTTCCCTAGAGGTGGAGGGAGTGGCAATAATGAAGGTCAGAGTTGATACAAGGAATTGATTATGTAAGATTGAGTGTCATTGTTATCACCCCAAGAAACTCACCTAGGTTGTATCTCAATGATGCTCGGGAACATTACAAACTCAACAAAATGTTGGATAAATGGTGGATGAATGAAACAAATGCTGCATATTCAAGCCAGATAACCACTTCTACTATGATTTACCCCAGACATGGGTGAACACCCCCAGACTACAAGGCTTTTAACCACCAATTACTCACAGTTTGAGGATAAGGTGATAATAGAGAAGACTGACCACACCAGCAGATGCATAGGACCCTGTGATGGCTGGATGCAACCAGTTAAAAGGTCTGTAAATCTAGTTTCTAATACACAGACAGGATGACAACTCTCTATGCATTAAACAACAGAAACCTGCATACATGTTCAATGATACATGCTAAATCCTAACACAAAGGTGGGATGACAGCCCCTCTGATGCTAAACATTCACAGCACATGAACAAATGCAAAACAGGCACAGGCTGGAACAAGAAGAAGAAGTGGAAATTGAGCAATTGACAGCAAAAGAAGCTTGAATTAACTGGAAATGAAGACCAGACGCTACAGGTTTCAAAGTAGTTACAGTCTCCAGAAGTTGAACCTTACAACAGAGTCACCTTCATCTAACACTCATCTAACACTCATCAAAAAGGTTACATTGTTCTTCTTGGTATATATAGAATCTGTTTACAAAATTGCTCTGCTAGGGTATGCATGGAGGTGTCTTAATGGTTCACCAACCACATTTATAACATGATATGAGTTTTCTGAATCATTCTGATTGTTTTAATAGCTGAAGATGGCCTTCTGTTGTTCTGCTGTACTTTACGAGCAAGTTGAGTGGAATTCCATAACTGATAAATGTGTTGATCTACTCGAGGCTAGTCCTTTTTGTCCTTCGGCCATTCTGCTCTTGAATGTGGTGGCTGAAGCATTAACCACAGAGAGTAGGTGGATCACAAAAGTCTTCCTTTTTTGGGTGCACAGGGAAGCTAAAATACAAATATGACATTGAAAATGGGTGATGGGCCAGTTATAACTATTAACCGTTGGATGGCGAAGATGGATGGCGAAGATTGTCTTGCGGTGAAAGCTATGAAATATGGCAAATATACTATCAGAGGCGGACGAGTGGACGTGAGGATTTATACAAAGGAATAGCAAGTCATATCAGGTCCAACACCTTATATCGCATTGGTAGAGGATATAAGGGGGAAGCCTTGATACAACTGTCGGATTGGGCAATTTGCGATTTGCGATCAGATCGCATCGCGAAATCGCAATCGGCAGAAGACACGGTGAAACTTTAAGACACAGATGGATGCGATTTGCGATAGCGATTATATCGCATCGCATCGCAAAATCGCAACGCGGAAGGAGACAAAGGGCGGAACCAAAAACACATACATAGATGCGATATGCGATAGCAATCAGATCGCATCACAATATCGTAGTGAAGAAGACACAGAGCATAACAGAGAAAGCAGGGCACGGAAGTCAAGTAGCGCTAGGAGGCAGCAGGAAAATGTGCGATAGCGATTAAATAGCACTGCAAAGGGAAGAAAACAGAAATATCGGGATTATTAAGAGTATAATGGGCATGAAGGAAATGGAAGAGAAGACTATTGCGATCTGTCTTTTCTGAGCATAAACATGTGACCAAGCTGATATTTGATCCTCCCAAAGGCTGAAGTATGTAGCAGAGCTAACACTGGCTCCTTCTGGGGATGAGATCCTCCCTGTGAGGTCTCAAGAACCTGCAGAACAATGCATTCATACAAAACAAACTTAAAACACTTGCCTAGTGTCCATTGGGCATGGAGTCAACTAAGCATACAACATAAAATTGAATAAAAACAAAATATTTACAGCCTTTAAGGCCAAAGACCTTAAACAACATAATCTTTCAAAAACTGCCCATTAACTAGGCCACCAAAAACTGTTTCACCTCCCATACTTTTCAGCATGAAGGTGTTTTTCCCTTGAACCTATGAAATGATGAAAGGCCCTGTCCAGAAAGCATTAAATTTCCCATGATTTCCTTTTTTCTCCTTCAATGCATCTCATTTCAACACCAAATCACCAACCTGAAAGTTATTTCCTTTTGCATTCTTGTCAAAGGCTTCCTTGATGCTTCTCTGGTGCGTTGCAGCTTGTTCAACCAGTTGTTCTCTAATCTGATGCAACTCTGTTAGATCAGTGATTCTTCCTGCCATTTCTTCATCTTTGTCCTGCTCTGTTTGAAGGAATTTTGCCACAAGGAGAGTAAGCTAAATTGGAAATACAGCTTCAGTGCCATATACCAGTTTGAATGGAGAACTCCCTGTGGATCTCTTGATGGTCACTCTGTCAGCCCACAATGCGTACTTGAGCTTTGAATCCCAATTCTTTTTATTGTTCTCTAACAACTTTTTAATTATCCTAATTAGGCTTTTGTTAGAAGATTCTGCTAGACCATGTCCTTGGGGATAATATGAGGTGGAATGAACTAATTCGATACCCATTGAGACACACAATTCCACCAACTCCTTGGCCCTAAAGGCTGCAACATTATCCGTGATTATTTTATGTGGACATCCAAATCTGGTGAAGATATTTTCTGTTAAAAACTTCATGACCACATTGTGATGAACCTTCCTTGTAGGGATTTCTTCAATCCACTTAGTGAATTAAGATGTGGCTACTAATATCCACCTGTGCTGGCCACTGGAATGTGGATTAATCTCTCCAATAAAATCCAAGCCCCACTGCTGAAAAGGTCCTTTTGCAATTATCGGTTTTAGAGGCAGGGACTTCAGCTACTGCTTTCCTTCAAATCTTTGGCACCTGTCACAAGACTTAACAAAAACAAATACATCATAAAATAAAGTGGGCCAGTAGTACCCAGCTCTAAGAATTTTGTGGGCTGTAGTCTTCCAATAGTGGTGACCTCCACACATGCTGGAATGAAATTGCTACATAACTTCTTTTGATTGTTCTTTGTCCAGAGCACCTTAAAAATATTCCAGATGGATCCCTCCAGTAGAGCAGATTATTATTGATGCAGTATTTTGTTGCTCTAAGTTTTAAAGTTCTTGCTTGACTTTGAGTAAATTCTGAAGGGATTTATAGCTTCAGCAAGAAATTAATTATTGCAGCATACCAATTACATGAAGCTAGATTCTTGACCACTGGATTCTCTTTTTCTGCTTGACCATTTTCTACAATTATGCACAAGAAGCCAACATCTAATGACCTGCAATTTTGTTCAGCCAATAACTTGGCAAGCCCCTGACCTCTGACCAGCTTGGTGGGCTTCAGCTCTATGTTAAATTCTATCAATTTAGCAATCCACCTTGCCCTTCTTCCGTCAGCGTCAGGTTGTGTCAAGACATCTTTTATTGCAATCGAGGGCACATATGCAATTATTCTTGAATGCAAAATATAAAATCTGAAAGCCTTTAATGATTTAATAAGAGCATATGCTTGCTTTTCCATAATATCATACCTGAGTTCAGCATCCCTCAAATTCTTGCTAAAAAGTGCTATTGGATTTTCTGAACCTTCTTCATCCCACTGCAATAGAACGGCTACAATGGTGTCTTCAGAAGCAAAAGAAAATATATGGAACTCCTTGCTTTAGTTAGGAGTAATCAAAGTAGGAGCCTCCATAATAGCCCTTTTGATGGAGTCAAATGATTTTCTTGTGGTTTTGGTCCATCTTACCTCTGCTCCTTTCTTCAACATGGAGGTAATATGCCTTACTAGTTCTGCAAAATTTGGTATATACCTCCTGACAAAATTAATTTTGCCCAAAAAGGATTGAATATCCCTCTTTGATCTCGGGACAGTCAAAGCCTGAATTTCTTTGACTCTTTCTGGGTTAATTTGAACACCTGCAACAGATACAAGATGCCCTAACAGCTTGCCTTCCTCTAAGGCAAATTGAGATTTCTTTGCATTGACTGATATCCCAGACCTTCTGCATTTCAAAAACACTTTTCTCAAATGCTGCAAATGATCATGATGGCTGCTGGAATAAATTGTTATGTCATCAAGGTAGATGAGGACAAATTTGTCCTTCTCTCCCACAAATGCTATATCCATAGCTCTCTAAAAAGTGGCTCCAGCATTCATAAATCCAAATGGCATTTTGGCATACATGAAAGTGCCCCAAGGAGTGGTAAATGCAGTCTTTTCTTGGTCCTCTGGGTGCACAACAATCTGATTAAAGCCTGAAAATCCGTCTATGAAAGACATCACCTTGGCTCCTGAGACTTTCTGCAACAAATGCTCCATCTTTAGCAGAGGATAGTTGTCTTTCTTTGAGCATTTGTTCAAATTTCTAAAATCAACACACAGTCTGATTTCTCCACTCTTCTTCCTCACCACCACCAAATTGGCTACCCACTTAGAATGTCTGAGAGGGACTATAATCTTGGCAGCCAACAACTTTTTGATTTCTTTCTCAATCAAAGGAAGAAGCATGGGATTTATTGGTCTCAACTTCTGTTTGAAAGGAAGAGTGTCTTTTCCCAAAGGGATTTTGTGCTGAATTATATTCTTGTCATATGTTTTTAGATCACTGTATTCCCAGGAAAACACATCAGCAAATTGCCTCATTAAACTGCAATATTCAGCACTTTGATCAGCAGACAACTGAGTGGACAGATTTATATATTTGGGCTGACCTTGACTTCCTATATCATGCTTACAAACTGTAGATTGATCTTCTTTTTGCGCAGCTTTGTAAGACACATCATTCTAGTCAAACAGTCTCTCAAGAGGAATTAGACCTTTAGGAATATGGTTACTAGGAAGCTGGACTATGTTATTTTTACCAAATTTATTTCTAAGCTGGGATTTGGGATTTTCTATCAAGGCATCGTTATCATGGTCAATTTGCATTTCAGATAACTCATCAATGACTTGGAGAAACCTATTCAACTCATCATCATCTTCAAAAACTTTCCAATGGTGGACATTGTCGAGCAAGGAAGGTCGGTACTTCATTCGCACTTCATATAGTAATTTTGGAGGCAAAGGAGGGATAAACAGAATAGCAGAAACAAAAAGGGAATTAGCAAGCTGATTTTGGGCTCTAGGAATGTATGAGATACAGAAAACATCAAAAGAATATCTGAGTCTCCATACCTCATCTCTGTACGCTTTCAGCCTTGGGTGCTTTGCTTGAAAATTTTTATTTACTTGCTGAATAATCAAATCAGCATCTCCAAACACCTTTATGTTCTTGATTCCTCTCTCTTTTGCTGAATTAAGGCCCAATAACAGTGCTTCATATTCTGCTATGCTATTTGTCACTTGAAAAAATAGCTGAAAAGATAGTTGAATTCTTTCTTGTTGTGGAGATATTAGCACCACCCCTACTCCTATAGTTTTCCTGGAACAAGCTCCATCAAAGAACATCTCCCAAATCTGACTTCCTTGCTTTTGCTCGCCCTGAACAATTGGTTTCCTGATTTGCATCAAGGCTCTTTGAGATTCATCTATTTGGAGAATACATGATCCAAAATAAGTGTCCATTGCATATATGGGATGATTTGTAGGATTCTTCTCATCACTGATAATATATGCCAACTGTGCTTCTCTATATAACCTCCCGCTTTCTCCTCCAAATACTGGGATAGTAGCAAAAGATAGGTCATTCTGTAATGTCCCACCTAGTCTCTTAATCCACCCTCTGGACAACAGCATGCCAAACTTAGGAGGGACATCGACCACCACAATATCCATCACCATGCTCTTCATGGGCAGCTGAGTTAAGGTAATAGTTAGATCTTTAATCAATCCAAGACATTTCACTTTCCTTGAATCAAAAGAGAATAAATCATGATATAGTCTGGTGATGTCAAGGCCTAGCTCTTCCATGACAGTTTTAGGCATTAGATTGTGGCTCGCTCCTGTGTCTAGAAAACAGTGGTGAAGGATTTTATCATGGATGGTCAATGAAACATAGAAAGATGGAAAATTATTATCAGCAGGCTCAATCATGGGGCTGAGCACAATGGCAGGCTTGTCATCTTGCAAATTGACAGAGTCAGTGGAGGTTGGTTTGGTTTCTAGCTCAAGGGCCTCAAGGATAGGCTTTCTAAATAATTCACTCTTCACCAACTCTACCAGAGGCACAAATATTTTTAATTTCTGAACTTCTGACTCTAGGCTGAAAGAGGAAGGTAACTTATCAATACCTCTTACCTCTTGAACTGGAGCTTTGAGGATGACTGGAACAGTTGCTAGTCTTTTCTGTCTGATATTCTGTTCCTCTGTGGTGACAACAGCTCTTTGAGCAGGATTCTCCTTGACATTATTTGCGTTGGATCTTAGATTATATCTCTGTTGTTGTTCAATTTGCAAAACAACTCCTTTGTCCCACTCTTCACTGTTTTGTTCTTGCAGCAGTGATTCTTCATATGCAGCCAACGTCAAAAAGGGAGCACTGTCTTTATCTTCCATGCAATGAACTTCATCCTCTTCTTCTTCAAACTGTTCCTCCTCCATGACTACATTTTGGAAAGGAGCCCTAACTTTATGATCTTCTTTTGTTTCTTCACCCCTCTGCATTATTTGCAACTGTGCATTTGCTCTTCTGAAAGGATTCTGATTTCTTGGAGCAAATGTGTTTTGTTGCCTTGCTTTCCCTGAATTCTTCTCAATTTTTAGCTTAGAAATTTCAACAGCCAATGACTCTATCATCTTGGTCATTTTATCTAATTTAGGTTCTGAGGTTGAGGTAGAGGAAGAAGAAGCGTCGCCTCTCTGTCTTCTTCTGTCAGTTTGACTCTTTAGCTTGTCTGCTGCCATAATATTCGATTCCACTTCTAGGGTTGCAGCTTGCATATCAGCCAGAGTGGCACATCTTCTTTCCCTCAACAACAAGCAGAAATCAGAGTCAAAAGCATTGGCATATGTGAGTTTGGCAGCTGTGGGGGTTGGCTTTACCTCAGCTGGTATTTTACTATACATCCTATTAAATCTTTTATTAAAGTCAGGCAAATACTCACCCTTTTCTCTTTTCAAGTTTCCAAACTCAGTATGATAATACAACAAGTCCTTTTATCTCCCCATTGCTTCAAAAATGCATCATCTAATGCCTCAATATCTGTTATTGATCTCTGGGGAAATTCTCTAAACCACTTCCTAGCCTCTCCATCAAGGCTCTGGACAAAAACTCTCATCCACACATCATTTTCACTTATATCTAAATTATCAACATAACTGTAAAAAGCTTCAAGGTGTTCTTCTGCTGTTACTCCCTCTGTACCAGTAAATTTAGGCATATATTTATGATATTCTCCCACAGTCATAGGATTTAAAGGGACAGGCAAGACTAGAGGTCCATATCTAGCAGCTACAATTCTCTCTATCCTTGTAGGTGCTTCTTGTCCTGCCATGACTGTGATCTGTGGAAGAATACTAATAGATGGAGCAGTAGGAAATAATGGAATGGATGGCAGAGATAAAGGGGTGTTTTGGATAGTATGGGAAGCTTTCTTTGGACTGAGATTGAAAGGGGAACTAACTGTACAAGGGGCTGAACTAATCTCTAAAGGTTTTTCTCTAATAACAGTGCTGATTTCTAAATCTTCAAACTGTAAATCTTCAGCAACTTTATCTTTCAAAGATGAATTAGATTTCTTAGGCTTACCTGATCTTGATGCCCCTCTGTGTGCAGCTTTCTTCGATTTGACTGTCCTCTCAGGGTCAAGCAATGGTTCAGCTGGAGATTTCTGAGGATTTCTTCGAGTATGCCTCACGAACTGAGCCAAAACTTCAATGTGGAGTCGCCAAAGGTTGGCTTTCCCCCAGTGGAGTCGCTAGACAGATGATTACAACCAAATATATGTTCAAACCTTGCTTGTCATCAAAGCTTGAAGCTGTGTCGTCTCCCAGGGAAGGTGAGCTTCAATATACTCTCCCCGTCAACGACGCCAATTAATGTTATCACCCCATGAAACTCACCTAGGTTGTATCTCAATGATGCTCGGGAACATTACAAACTCAACAAAATGTTGGATAAATGGTGGATGAATGAAACAAATGCTGCATATTCAATCCAGATAACCACATCTACTATGATTGACCCTAGACATGGGTGAACACCCCCAGATTACAAGGCTTTTAACCACCAATTACTCATAGTTTGAGGATAAGGTGATAATGGAGAAGACTGACCACACCAGCAGATGCACAGGACCCTGTGATGGTCGGCTGCAACCAGTTAAAAGGTTTGTAAATCTAGTTTCTAATACACAGACAGGATGACAGCTCTCTATGCATTAAACAACAGAAACCTGCATACATGTTCAATGATACATGCTAAATCCTAACACAGAGGTCGGATGACAACCCCGCTGATGCTAAACATTCACAACACATGAACAAATGCAAAATAGGCACAACCTAGAACAAGAAGAAGAAGTGGAAATTGAGCAATTGACAGCAAAAGAAGCTTGTATTAATTGGAAATGAAGACCAGACGTTGCAGGTTTCAAAGTAGTTACAGTCTCCAGAAGTTGAACTTTACAACAGAGTCACCTTCATCTAACACTCATCAAAAAGGTTACATTGTTCTTCTTGGTATATATAGAATCTGTTTACAAAATTGCTCTACTAGGGTATGCATGGAGGTGTCTTAATGGTTCACCAACCACATTTATAACTTGATATGGGTTTCCTGAATCATTCTAATTCTTTTAATAGCTGAAGATGGCCTTCTGTTGTACTTTATGAGTAGGTTGAGTGGAATTCCATAACTGATAAATGTGTTGATCTGCTCGAGGCTGGTCCTTTTTGTCCTTTGGCCATTTTGCTCTTGAATGTGGTGGCTGAAGTATTAACTGCAGAGAGTAGGTGGATCACAGAAGTCTTCCTTTTTCGGGCGCACAGGGCTGCTAAAATACAAATATGACATTGAAAATGGGTAATGGGCCGGTTATAGCTATTAACCGTTGTATGGCGAAGATGGATGGGGGAGATTGTCTTGCGGTGAAAGCTATGAAATATGGAAAATATACTATCGGAGGCAGACGAGTGGACATGAGATTTTATACAAAGGAATAGCAAGTCATATCGGGTCCAGCACCTTATATCGCATCGGTAGAGGACATAAGGGGGAAGCCTTGATACAACTGTCGGATTGGGCGATTTGCGATTTGCGATCAGATCGCATCGCGAAATCGCAATCGGCAGAAGACATGGTGAAACTTTAAGACACAGATGGATGCGATTTGTGATAGCGATTATATCGTATCGCATCGCAATGCTACATCACATCACAAAATCGCAACGCGGAGGGAGACAAAGGGCAGAACCAAAAACAAACACATAGATGCGATATGCGATCAGATCGCATCGCAATATCGCAGCGAAGAAGACACGAAGCGTAACAGAGAAAGCATGGCACAGAAGTCAAGTAGCGCTAGGAGGTAGTAGGAAAATGTGCGATAGCGATTAAATAGCACCGCAAAGGGAAGAAAACGGAAATAGCAGGATTATTAAGAGTATAATGGGCATGAAGGAAAAGGAAGAGAAGACTGCTGCGATCTGTCTTTTCTAAGCATAAACATGTGACCAAGCTGATATTTGATCCTCCCAAAGGCTGAAGTATGTAGCAGAGCTAACAGTCATGGTCACAATAATTGGTCAACATTTCGAACTTATTTTTGGCATTAACAAATTATACTACTTGTTTGGCTTATACGGCCTTGGCTTAGTTAACATCAGGTGGGAGGGGCATTTTTGTTTTTTGTTAAGCTTGGCAGGACCTTTTCATTTTCTATTCAATCATAGGAAAATTTACACCACATAGATTGGTTAGGTGGCCTCAACTTGCCTAAATGAGAAACCAAGTCTGTTGGCCACCTATCCACATTGTAAGCCGTCCAAAAACAATACAATTTTAATCTCTCTAACCAAGCTATATATGTCTCTGTTTCATGTCCATGCTCTATATTTCTATCTATACATATACTTGCATGATGAAAATTAAAAGCTACCCACATATAAAACAAATGTAAACATAGGAAAATAACTAGCCCTTTTGCTCCTTTGAGGCTGATTCCATAGGTGTCAAGTTCTCGACTATTGATCCAGGCGTCTCAAACAGTTCTAGGATGCATGGAATGTGTCTTTCAATTCTGTCTAGCCTAATGTCTTGCTTATGGAGTTGGAATTGTCTTTTCTGTAGGTCTTGTTTGTAGCTTGGCATACCTTGGAGTGAAACCACCATGCCTATCGAGATTTGTTCCATAGTTTTTCCCACTAGGATTTTCATTGACCAATAAAGGTATAAGGTCTGTTTGAACTGCATAATTCTTCCTCTGGTGTTGCCAGTATCCGGGACTAGGGTCCCCCAATTTTCCATATCCTCCTTAGTCTTACTGCCCTACTTAATTTCCTCTTCCCATTCTTCTAACAGATTTTGAATTCCTTCATCAGTACCCCCACAGTAAGCCTCAACAGCTTTCCTGATAAGGTTTTCTACCAATTTTCTCCCCTGTGCGGCTCTATCCTTCCTGGGGACCTGGCCCCACCTTTCTCATCCACGACCTCTCGCAGGTCGAGCCATATCAGAAATTCCTAAGACTTGTTCACAGTGAAATTTTGTTAATCGAAAGCAATTAATATAATATGCCTTTGGTTCCTTCCATGAATTGCACTTACGGTGAGGTCAGAGTCACCATGCTCCTCTCCTATCCTTTTACTATCAGAGCCAGAGCCAGAATGGGTGGAGAACCAGTCCTGAGAGGGGGCTGGCCTCCAGCAACCCTCTGTCACACCACCCCTCCATACCCAATATCTCATAGTCACAGTCGGGTAGGTATCCCCTTGCCAAGGCCAAGCAAGTGATGAGCCCCAAAAATGGATAATCATATGGGCTCATTCAACATTTTTATCCTAATTCGACTTAATCCACCATTCTCATTAGTTTATTGCATTTTTTTATTATATTTATGCTAATAGAGAGAATTGGGTTAGTCATTATGCCAACAAGTCTAATGGGTGCTTTGTGCAGTTTTTTGGTCAATTTTGAGACAAAATCAAAGGTTTTAATGAGCACTTAGTAGCCAAATTCGTGGAAGAAAAAGGGAGAGGATTTTTAGGAAGGTGTCCCCTTGATTTATGGGCCCTTACCTCGAATTCTCTACCATCAGCTCGGAGTTCAAGGGCCACCACATCAATTATCACAAGGGCAGCCAAGCAAGGGCTAATAAAGGTGTTGTTAACTACAAGTTTTGGTAGCCGAGTTCCTAAAGTTTAGGAGGGTTGTTGGGGTTTTCAATTTGTATAAATAAGAAGTATTAGGGCCTCATTTCATTTAGTCACTTTGTAGGCAGAAGTTAGCTAGTTGGTAGTTCGATTTTAGTCATTTTTTAGGAAGTAGGTTAGCTCTGCATTTCAGCACATTTTCGAGCTTTTCCTTGTGGATAGTTTTGAAATGTAACTATTCTTTTGATCAATAAAGATGAATTCAACTTTGCACCAACTCTAATCTCACTTAGGAGGTTGTAGCTCTTGGGGTTGGGCCCAACCCAAGTGCCCAATACTTCCTTTGTTTACTTTTATGTGTTTTTGCTGCATTCTTAGAATAAAATCTGTTATTTAGATTTAAATCTTGTTTTGTTGTTTAGATTGTTTTTGATGATTAAAAAGGATTTTCATGTTCAGGTTGATTTGGATAGGTTAATAACAGAGAATATCTTCAGAAAAAGGCTGTCAAGCACCTCTGATCTCACCTCTCCCTTAGTGGGACCATGAGCTGGGACCAAGGTGTCCTTGCTGCCACCAAAAACATTGTTTTTGCTTTATGATGCAATTATTAGTGTTAGATTCTCATTTGCAGAATTTGATACCAGTTGTGATTACATGCTCGGGTTCATGATTGATTAGTTTTCATAGCTACTTCACATGATTTCATTGCAAATAAACTACTGTTCATTTTCTTTGCTGTTATTTAGGTCAGATTAGGTTAAAGCAGCTAGATCTTTGGTTTTCTTAGTCTTTGTTGGTTAGTTTTGAAAAATCACGTGCATAGTGTCTGTGAAAGCTCCTCTCCTACCCTTACCCCATCCATGCAACCTTCTTAGTCCTACAACTTAGATTCTTGCCTCTCATTTTCTACGTTTTCTCCCTTTGCCTTAATTTCTACATTCTTGTGCATCATTGCTCCCTCCATCCTTGAACCAAATCCAATCACTCCTTAGCCTCATGCGCCAGGTCCTAGACCCCTTAACATCCTTATCCACCCTCCATGTCCACTTTCCCATTGTTTTTCCTCCATCAACCCTCCAAAATCCTCTTTTCGGAACATCCTATAGAAATTTCAGAACATCCTGTAGAACCCCTGCAGACTTTCTGTAGAAGCTCACAAAAGCGGTTTCTTGAGATCCGATCATTGTGAAACTCTCTGGAAGGGTGCTAGGGACCCCTTAAGCTCTCTTCTAACCTTCCTGGCCTCCTGCAAACATTTCCTTTCGCCAATCCACCTCTGCACAGTAAAAAACAGTTAAAGCACATGCATAATAATTCTGCCAACTTACTCAAAAATACAAAAAGATGTTTCTTTTCATATTTCACTTCAAAAGTAGCTTAGTCACATGCATTTTACCTTTCTAAGAGTCAATGGCATCCATTTCCACTGCTTTCATCGTTTTTCTTGCACCAGTAGGGTTAGTCGGTAAAACTAGGGTTTGCTAGGGTTTGCATTTCCTTTCCGCTTTCAGTTTCTTTCTGCAAGTAGATTAGCCTCCTTTGAGTTAGCTTTCATCCATACAATTAAAAAGACTATCTCTAAAGCTCATGAAGTTGGCTTTAGCTTCCAGATGGACTTGTGCCAGCTGAATAATCAGTGACAAGCCGCGGCATAGAGCTTATATAATGTGCATAAGCACCCTTGCTTCCAAAGTTTTTAACGAAACTACCGGGTTGATAAAATTAAAGAAGGGAGTTCCAGGAGTTGCAACATTATTGCTGCAATACTGGGGCCCACCATTATTTTTGGCGCCATTGCCGGGGAAGCGTCAGAGTATTGGTGATTGCTGCTTTTTTTCTATTTTCTACTACAACCTTCTGCTAAGTAGTTTATTTCAGCTAGTGTAGAGTAGATTGTTTCATTTCCATTCTGCAATTTCATTTCCGCAAAAGTAGATTATACATTTCCTGCTTTCATAGATTAGCATTTCAATTCCGCAATTTGATTTCCGCAAAAGTAGATTAGACATTTCCTGCTTTAATAGATTAGCATTTCAATTCCGCAATTTCATTTCTGCAAGCGTAGATTAGCATTTCAATTCCGCAATTTCAATTTTGCAAGCTTAGATTAGCATTTCAATTCTGCAAGCGTAGCCTAGCATTTCATTCCTACAATTTCATTTCAGCAAAATAGATTAGTCCTTTCTTTCTTTCATTTCAATTCCGCATTTTTATTTCAGCAGGATAGTTAGTTGCAGTTCAATCTATTTCAGTTTTACAGGTACAAGCAAAAAAAAAAAAACAAAACAAAACAAAACAAAACAAAACAAAACAAAAATCAACAAAAAATATTTCATTTTATGACTTGTGGGAGTAGAGATAAGTCAGAAAAATATTTGCGCAACGCCCCCACTGCTTCACACAGCCAACCTTCTCTCTTCTTCGATGGTTGTGATTAAGAAGAACCCTTAGGCAAACAGCAAGACATATTTGAAGAACCTCTAGGGGAGAAGAAGAATAAAACATTCCTCTGGAGCAAATGGCTACAAGCAGAAATGTTGGGAGCAGTACCTTATCAAAAACGAATTTTCAAATCAAATGGAAGATTTCAAGAGCAAGATGAGGCAGTTTCTTGCCATGCAACTGGATACCTTACAGATCCAAAGAAAGAAAGAGGAAGCCAAGAGGGCTTTGGACATCTTTTTTCCTAGGTGCACTAGAAAGCATCCTAGGAATGAATGTCCAATGCACTCCCTAGAAGTGTGTTTCGTCTGTGAAGAATACCATCCTACGAATCAGTGCCCTCCCTTGCCTGGACTTAAAGCTGCATATCAGAGAGCCAAATGAGCCACTGAATCACTCTATTATATGAACCAAAGGAGGCCACATGGACCCATACCCTACCAGTAGGGAATGCAAGGGACATCTCAGATCTATTACGACCCCTATCAAGTCACTTCCATGCCTTCTTAAGGTCCTCCTGCTCATCCTTCCTGGTCCACACCCCCCCTTAGTCGTATCCTCCTCAATACCATGCTTCTCCAGTTTCTCATTCGTTTCACTCTTATGCTCAGCCACAACCTCAGTGGAATACACCTCATCAGGGGTGGAGGCCCTAGTACAACACTCCTCCCACTCATTTTCCTCCACCACCTGTCCAACCACAACCCCATCCACATCCATCTCAGATATACACCCCCACTCAACTATCCATACCACCATTTCCAAACTCGTACATTGGAGTAGCTCAACCCAATTGCAATGCTGAGGCACAACATGTCCAAACAACTCCTTTTGAGCTCAATCATATTCACCATAGCTCAGGAAGAGTATTGCAAGAAAGATATTATATTGACAGCATTGAAGGACCACATCTGGCAAAAGAAGATTCAAAATAGGAGATCAAAGAACCATGCACTGCACTTGATGAAGAGAAGACATCAGAATCAAAGATTGAGAGTGATCTCTCATGGTTACCATCAAATCCTCCATGTACTCAAAAGAAAAATCAGCAAAAAGAGAAATATGAGAAGCTCATGATAGAAGAAGATATGAAGAGTGATCCAAATCAGCAAAGGACCAAGGATATTAGAGCTATATTAAAATATGGTTTCAGACGGTCATTAAGTTGCAACAATACTCTCTTCCTCATCTATGTTTGATCCCTTCAAAGTCAGATCATTTGGTCTTTGAAATCCGGATAGCTGTCAAGGCATGCATTTCAAGCCTCCACATCATCTCGTCTCTAATTTCGATGTGCACATGGCTCCATTGGAAGTATTCTTATACTTGAAAATGATTTTGTTTTTCAAGGAGGGTAGGGTAGGAAAAAAGAAAAAAATGAAAAAATGAAAATAAGAAAAAAATAAAAATCTAAGGTGAAAACCTCCTCGGAGGCACCTCAGATTGGCTCATTGATTGAAAACCTCCATGAGGTGGTCAATGGGTTGGAAAAAAGAGAAAAGAAAAAACAATAAGATCTTTGAGTGAAAACCTCCTTTGGAGGTGCCCAGGGCAGGCAATTAAGGTGAAAACCTCCATGAGGCGCCCTAGTTGTTTTCAAAAAAAAGAGAGGAAAAAAGAAGAGAAAAAAATAAAATAAATAAACCTAATTTCTATTGAATAATTGCAGGTTGCAAGAAGGACATTGCAGGTCAGGATGATTGCTCAAGACAAAGATAGAGGAAGTTTTGTGCCTTCTATAGGAAGTCCTGTGTCTTCTACAGGAAGCCTACAAACAAGCCAAAATCGACCTCCAAAAAGGACCAGAAGGCTAGGAATTTGTCCATGAGGCCTGCAAGCATCCATGTTTTCATCCCTCACCCTTATCCATCATTTTTTCCATCTCATTGTGCGTCTTTCCTAAAAACTGCATGTTCTACAGGAAATTCCTGTAGAAATTACAGGATTTCTACAGGAAGCTAGAAATGGATTTCAAAAAGGTAGTTTGGCGAACGTGATAGCTCATGGGTTCATAAGTCCTCCTACAATCTTCAAACTCCTCCTCCATCATTTCCATGCCTGCATCACAGCCCAAGCTCATTTTTTCCTACCATGCAAAAAATTGCAAAATGCTTGGAAGCAAAAATACATAGTGCTGAAATTTGTTTTTTCTCTCACGTGAAAATCGTAAATCCATTTAAAAAACTGTTTTACGGGGATTTGTATAATGATGATGGCAACATGACCGAGCAATTTCAGCCAATTCTGGTGCATGGTTTCCAAGAAATTAGCCTCCATCACCTTCAACCATTTTTGCATTTTCTCCATATCCGTACATCCGTTTCAAAACATGTTTCATGGGAAGATGCATAGGGGTGATAGTAACCTACCCACGCAGTTTTAACGGATTTTGATGAATGGTTTCCGAGAAATTGATCTTTGTAATCTTCAGCCATTTTCCGTTTTTCTCGAAATCTGTGCATCCATTGATCGCAATTTTTCTATCGGAGGTGCATAATGATGAGAGGAACATGCTCAGAAAGTTTCAGCTCGATCCGGTCTATCGTTCGGGAGCAATGGAGAAAACAATTTTCTGTCCTGTGAAAATTCAGCGTCAACAACATGAGGGTGAAAAATCTGAATGTTGAAGCCAGCTCCGGCAGCGTGGATCCGGCCAGAGGGTACCTGCACAAGAAAAACAGCCATGAATCAACAACCAAGTCATCATGCAACCACAGAAACAAATGCAACAACAAAAAGCACCTCACAGCAGCCACATTCGACTTCCAGGTACGTGACTAAACTCGTTCCTCTGATTGCATGAATGTAATTTGAGAACTGCATGAACAATGGGATGGTTGTGGTTAAAAATTTCGGTAGCCAGCTAACTGGCCACCCTCATCCAGTTCAAACAGCGCTCGGTGGGTGAATACGATACGTGTGCTCAGCCATCTTAGGAGGAAATCTGGAAACAGGTAGTGGTGACCGTTTAACCTTCAATGTAACTGATGGAAGTGATTACAGGTAGAAAACATGACGTTTCGGGACAACACTGCCATTTGCATGAGGCCAACGCATATTTTGCCACCTCACCCCCTCACCACGAATCACGCAGCAATTAAAAAATGCTCGGCTAAAACTCACACCACCTGCTGTTCATTTGCACTTGCAACATCCTCAACTGAAGTATGCGTCGTCCGCTTCCACAAAATGATTAAATAGCCATCCTCCACCGGTTTTTCTACCTGTCTTCGAGATTCTGTTATGTATCGGGCTCTACAGGAAGCACAGTTTCATTCTACAGGAAGGCTTCTATAGGAAACACAGAAAACAGCCATGCAGAAAGAAAACCTGGGATTTTCAGCGAATTTCAAGCTCAAAACGAGGTAGGATCGGGGAAACTTCTTTGTGCATGATTTGTTGGTACAACACGGTGAATTGAACACGGCATTAAATCAAAAAATAAAGAGTAAAAAGTCTGCCTCTGCTTTGAGAACAGTGGAAGTCTGCCTACATGATTCACTGAGTTTACCCATTGTTTTCTTCTTCTTCTGAAATCTCCTCATCAGTTTTAAAAAAATAAAATAAAAAAATTCCCTTGCAAGGAAGACATGTAGCAGTAGAGACCAACCTGTGTGTGTGGAAAAACTTGAATTTACATATCTATCAATGTGTTGAAAAAACCAGTGTCCTTATGCTCTGATCTGTAAAAAATTTCTTTCATAAACAGACAGACCAATTCGAGGTGACAGTAGTTTTAACACAAGGGAATTACTGCCATTTGATGTTGTAAAGAGCACATGAAAAATTCCTTCTTGGGTTCAAAAAAAGACCAAATTCAGCTGTCCTCTATTTTGGTGATTGACTGTTTTTTCCCACTTAATCATTTTCTTTTGGTTAAAACACAAACTCAACACCATGCCAACTAAATAAGTTGAGAAGAACATTGATGAGGGAGCACAAGACATTCAAGCAAAGGGAAAAACAAAGGAAGAACAGAAGGAAAAAGAGGAATTTGACATGACCGCTGAGCATGAGACAGAAAAGGAGACAACAGCAAAAACAGAGAGGGCGAAAAAGGAAAAATTTTGTGAAGAAAAAGGCCAAGAAAGCCCAAATGAAAGTTGTCACAACCAAGGCAACCACACAGAAATTAAAAGGAAAGACACATCTAGCCAAGTAGACTGAAACAGTTGACACCAGACTTTCTACAGGAAGCACGAAAACAGAACAACAAGAGGAGAAATCACCTGAGATTTTGGCCAGGGAGGCAGTAGTCGTGCTTGCCACCATTAGCACACCCCCAAGACCAAAAAGGAAGAGAAAGAGGCAAACCTCCATGTACTTAAAAGCGAGGAGGAGCACACAGATCAAAGTAGGCAGACCCCAGCCACAGTTAAAGGAGCAAATTGTCATCAAGGACACAACAACTAAACAAAAGGAGGAGTCTCCTTCAAAGATAACCATCACCTATGAATAAGGAAGCCAAAAACCTTCACTTGGAGAGAGAGAATTCAGATGATGGACTCAAAGACAGCTCTACAGGAAGCTGAGACAGTTCTATAGGAAGCTGAGAATTCTCTACAGGAAACTTAGGTTAAGCTAAGAGAGACCGAGAAATTGGAGGAATAGGCGGCCAAACAATCACAGGAAGAAGGAAAGACAATGAAACATCTGATGAACAACAAAGAGAGGAAAAGCTGCAAGCTTAGGTTGAGGCGCTAACAAAACTGCTACAAGAAAAGGAACACAGGCAGTGGGAAGAAGTAGAGAGAAAAGCATGGTTTCGTGATCGAGAAGAGGACATCACTTCAAAAGCTTGGCATGACAGGGAGGCCACCAGGGCCATCAAAGATGAAGAGATAGATTAGTTGCTCAGAGGATGAACAACACTTTCAGTAGGGGGTGATGATGAGCCCCAAAAA
>APFE030232306.1:85770-96292 GCA_000404065.3 Pinus taeda | reverse complement strand
AAGTGCAATCAGCATTTCAAAAAATCCTGTCATGCATTCAAAGACCAAGCATATACCGATCAAGTATCACTTTCTTCGGGAACAAGTGTTGGAAAAAAAGGTCAAATTGGAGTATGTTCCTTCTAAGGAACAAGTTGCTGACATTTTCACCAAACCACTACCCAGGGAAACTTCTGAATATCTCAGACAGAAGCTGGGAGTTGTTGATGTATCATCTTGCTGTTAAATCTTATCAGTTTCAGAGAAAAATGGGTGTACGCGTGTTGGATAAGGAGTATTCGCGTACATACGTTGGTTCTTACAGAGAAAGTCACGTATATGGAGGCTTGATGGATATCAGAAGGAGTAGGCTCTGGTTGAAGATATTCTGATATGGGTCTGACAAAGACCATCCGGCACAGGTTCAGGGGGAGCAGATAATCTTCTAATAATGCATTGTTGACATTATTTTAGAAGATTTTGGTTCTAGTTCATAGCTGTTGTTGATTTCAGATGGAACAAAGGCAGACGACGAACAGAAAGAAAACTTGGTTGCTGATCTAAATGATGATTGACAGTTGCTGATGCTACCAGTTGTTGATGACTTTTTAAGTCATATTTTAAATATTCGTCTCTATGTCATGTATATCTTTCTTATATGGTGTCAAGGTCATGTAACGGCCTTTATTGGTTTCCCCACTATGCCTGGGATGAAGATGTAATGTATTTGGTCATCATATGTAAATTTCTGATGTATTCCACTCGGTTGGATGGATGATCCCCGCTTGGTTGGGTGATGGATGTATGTATTAATTCCTTTGGTGATAGGAAGGTCTTGTATTGTTGCATAAGTCTTGGTTCTTCTTAAAGAACATCCTTTTTGCAGATCTTGCCTACAGTCAGGGGGAGCATGGTCAGCACAGAAGGATAGAGATTTCAGCATGTACTCCGGGGGAGCACAACCCTTTGCCCTTGATGACAAAGGGGGAGAATGATCTTGGAATGATCTTGGTGGATCTTGGTGTTGCCATCAAGTCCAAAGGGGGAGATTGTTGGCATTATGGCACAGGTTTGAAGCTATGGCACAGGTGTTGTCCTTGATGGCAACCTTCTTTGGTATCAGATCTCAGTTCAGGCACTCAGAAAATAGAAAAAGACATATATGCAGGTTCATCTAGACGAAGGGGCGTATACACGCGGGTTATACTTTACAAAAGTGTGTATATGTTGGGGACCATTCTTTTGGTCCATGGAAGTTAGATATTGGAACTTGAACCTATGCTTTGGACCATGACGTCTCATCAGATGTGTTGATCCCTAGTTTTGGGTTCATGGTATTGAAATGTTATGGTTTTGGACCATGGTATTGGGGAAGGCCTAAGGCTATAAAAGAGGAAGGATATCTTGTGACAAATTACCATCTGAATTATTATTGAAGATCTTAAAAAGTACTAGAGCTGGAATATTGGGTGGTGATGCAGATCTGGATCTGGAGCTAGGAGGAACCTTAGCGCAAAAGGAAGGATAAGTTCTATTCATGGGTCATAATCTTTAAGCCTGAATGACAGTATCTTAGTATGATTTTGATCTGCTAGATGTGGCGCTTGTTTGATCTATAAGTCTGATAATCTGGGTTAATTAGTGATTGAATATCTGGAAGAGTGTGTTTTCCTTTATAGATCTGTACGCAGGTTCAGTAAGGTGAAGACGCGTATACACGCAGTTTTAGTAAAGTAAAGGGGTGTATACGCAGGTTGTTCCATACGCAGAAGCGTATGCACGCTAGTTTCAGGCTGTTGAAATAGCGTATATAAACTAAGTTGTGATCTATCTGCTTCTTACTATTGCTGTTGTGTTCTGGGTTCTGTTTTCTGGTGTATGGTTTCTAGTACTGTGTTTTGGGTACAACTGTAAGAAGAATATCTACTTGATTCAGATCTAATTTGTGAAGAGGAGAATGGTTGATTCTTGATGATTGTTTGATGGATCCAGTCTGAAAATTGATGAAGCGTGGTCCTTGGAAGAAAGAGAAGGTTGTAGCCTTCTGTAGGCCAGCACCTATGTACTAGTATCTTGGCTAGTACAAGAGCTGAGGGGGTTGTAGCTCCCTTCCAGGAGAAGCTGGAAAACGAAAGAGAGTTGTAGCTCTCTGCAGGTTGCAACCTACGTACTGGTAAAGGACTGCACCAGTACATTGTAAATAGAAGTTTCTAATTAAAGAAAGATAGAGACGAATTGCAGCAAGTGGTTTTCACCCACATTGGGTTTCCACCTTATATCTGGTGTTCTTGTGTGTGATTGTCTTTCTGCTCTGTTTTACTGTCTTTGGTTACTGGTGCATCTCAGATTAACAAACATCATCTGAAAGTTTAAGTAAATTAATAGTTTGCTCTGTATACGCGGTTTTGCTTCTGAATAGTTGCGTATATACGTGGGTTGAATTAACTGAAGTAGCGTATACAATTTGGTTTTTGAAAAGGATTATTTGACTTGATAATACTGATTCACCCCCCCCTCTCAGTATTATTTCCAACATCCTGGTTGCCATAATTTTTCTTTCCATTTTTCTTGCTAACCTGAATGCCTTTTCCAATGAATAAGGTTCCCAAAGGCGAACCTCATGTTGGATATTATCCTTTAAAGTCCCTATGAACACATCAATCCTATGCTCCTCTAGAATATATTTTACGCTTATGTTCAATTTTTGGAAGTCCTCAATGTGCTTCATCATTGAACCCTTTTGTTTGAGATTTATCAATTGGCTAAAAAAGGTGTTGTTTTTGTATCCTCATAATGTGCTATAACTTCTTTCGTAAAAATTGCCCAAGTGACAATTTTTTACGAGAACAAAGCCATCGATACCATACAAACTGATTTAGTTCCAAATATAAAGTTGCAATACGTACCTCTTGTGTGTTTTGCACATTATGGAGATCAAAAAATTGCTCCATCTGTAGTATCCATGTTCTAGGATCCTTGTGTTATAGACATATTTGGGCACATCAACCCCAAACTCATATGTTGATGATATTAGGGCTCATCAACCCCTAAAAGAGTTGTTTTATACCCTAAAGAAGCTTAGTCATTTGAATGCCTCATTCCCCAAAAGTTCCGTCTCAGAAATCATCCAGAAAGTGCCTAAACTGAATCATATCTGAAAGGCCTATGTTTGGGTGAGATGCATCTCACCTGCTACACTGTCTAAGTGAGATGCATCATAGTTTGGCCCTTTAGTAAGTGCGATGGGCGAGGTTGGACAAAATTCCGGGACAATTTGTGAGTTGGTTTCTCATGGAATCTTCTAGAAACTTCTCCTGTGCCACTTGCCTCTCTGAACTCACCCAAGGATGACCAAAGGAAATAGGAAACCATCTCCAATTCCCCTCCCTTGTGGAACTAATTTAAACAAATGGAATGGCATTCATCATCCACATTGATGACTCACCCTCTTGTAATCATTTATAAAAGGATCTCCCATCCAAGAGATCAGAAGCCTAAATTATTCTGAGTTGTAAGGAAGTGCTGCTAGTTTTAGTATTGAGGTGAGAGCATTGTGTTATTGTTGGTATGTTCTTGTTGATTCATGAGGTGAAGAAGGCTTGAAGCTAGGAGGATGGCGCTAGATCAAAGTTCTTATGGGTTGTAATTCTCATTGTTATCAATAAAGTTCTTCAAGATTTTCCCCAATTGATTGTGTTAATTGTAAATGCATTCATTTATTTATCATATTTTTTTATTTTATGATGTTTATGTTGTGATGGATCAGTATGCTTTGACAAGTCTTTGTTTCTGTAGCTCTACAAGTACTCTCCAAACGTGTTAATTACGGGGAGGAGTTATGGAATCGGCCAAAGGAGAGGGAGATCAAGCGTAGATTCAAGTGAAAGTTACAGGTTGGTCTTTCATAATCTCTTTCTTATCTATCACTCATAGGAAATATAGTGAATTTCTTTGACTGTTGTTTCTAGGTTAGCTACCAAACCTAGTGGGTTAGCATTTCTTAGAAATGCTAGTTTTCCCAGAAACACCTTGCCATCAAACTTCCTCATATCGATTTTTGGAACATGATGGGTCTTTAATCCAACATTAGAGTCTATGAAATCATGATTAACATTTCTTTTATTCTCAACATGAGTTTCCTTTACTACCTTTTCACCATTAGTAACCATTTATTGTAGCAACTTATTCAAACTTATCTTCAATTCTTCCATCTTAGCATCCATGCCATTCATTTTAGCATCCATGCCATTCATCTTAACTTCCACGCCATCCATCTTAACTTGCATACCATTCATATTAGCTTCCATGCCATCCATATTAGCTTCCACACCATCCATCTTAACTTGCATGCCATTCATATTATCATCCACACCATTTATCTTGGCTTCAGTTACCTTTTGCGAGAGTGAAATTTGTTGTACTTGGTCTTGTAATTTTGATATATCATGTTTCATTTCTTCCTCTTCTTCATGAGTCATGCTAGAGATTCCAAGTTGCTTACTAGGTGTTTCCATTTTCTTTCTTTGTGGCATCAATTAATGCTAATAATTCTTCACTGTTCCCTTTGAATTCCTTCAAACTATTTTTTTAAACCAATCTTATGCAAAATTTTAAAAAACTACACACCTTTTTTTCACTTCTTAAGAGCTCAATATTGAATCTGTTGTATCTCTGTAACTATGGATCTCGAATATCTAAAATCGTGTCCTTCAGTAGCCCTTTGAGTCCTCTTTCTAACCCTGCAAGTCTGATCAAGATTGGATTCTCCAAGGAAGATTATGCCAAATCTCCCACGGTGACTTGATTATAGAATAGTTCAGTAGAGCGAACTTGTACGAAGTTCCACGTGTCACTATTTCAAACTTAGTACCTAAAACTAATATACCGAAAGCTATAGGCTGTCCTCTTTCTGAAACTTCATAGGAAATTTCAATATGATGCGCAGAACAAAATTAATGACGATTTTCCCCAGGTCACCTGTTTGGAATGTAATTAGGGAGTCTACAAAAACCCTAATTTCTGCAGATCATATCTCCAAAAATATAGCGAGACAAGCTCAGAAATTTGGACCCAAAGTTCATAACGATTTTAGCTAAAATGGGTTTTTTTTAGCTTCTAAAATGTCGCAGAACAAACATTATAGATAAAATGCCACGATGACCTGTTTGGAGCAGCGAAACCCTAGAATCCAAAGCTCTAATACCAAATGTTAGGAAACTAGCTCACAAAAAGATAGAGAAGATAGATCAAAGCCTTATAATTCAACGTCTTCAAGAGGGAAACCTCCTTTACATTACAAAAATTAACAATTCTTGGATGATACAAATGACAAATCTCCCTTCTATATATAGGAGTCTAAGGGGTCACAATATAATCGAGTCGACATAACAGTAATAACATAAGGGCACAACAATAATAATAGTGGGTTTCTATCGGGCACACTAATAAAAATATGGGGACAATAGGGGCACAATAATAACAATACAAGATACAATGACAATAGTAATGGGGGAATCACTAGTATTATAGGGACCTAACATAAATTTTCCTGGCTGAATGGTTGTGACTTTTGCTGTAGCTGATATGAACATATGAAAAGGCCGACTTGACTAGGAGGATGAGGTCTAGGCTTCAATGGAGCCAAAACAATTAAATTTAAAATTCAAATTTTCATCTTTTCAAATGAGCATGAATAACATGATAAAAAATAAAATAAAATAAATGTATAAATAAAAATTTACATTATGAATACAGAGCATAGTTAAAAAATTCAACACTTCCAACTTTGAATGCTTCTTGTTAATCCAAAAGTTTATTTGTTTCTTCAACATGATCTGATCTCTCATAACTAAATTGATATTCCATTTCTATGAAATATCCATTAGAATGGTTGTGCTTATGCATCTCCTCTACATTTGTTTTGATATAATGGAAGCATCTCCTCTATCACCAACTACTAGTTCTCCTTCTGTATAGGTGTAGAGATAATTTCAATCCTCCATTTACATCTCATACTATGCCATCACACTATTGAAAGTATCCATTATTAGGGCCCATAAAAGTAGCTAAATACCTAATGGTTTTCTTGCACCATACAATTCGGAAACATGATCCTCTGAAATTTCATTCTTTAAAAGACGACTAAAAACCAACGAGGTCCTTCACTACAAAGTTTTTCAAGTCACCCCTTGCTTCAAATTGGTCCTTCACTAAACCATTCCATTACTAAGCTACATGTCAACACTTTAAGTTAATTAAATATATCCCATGACTTTAGGTCGGCTTGAGACTTGTATTATAAATTTCCCAAGTGACCCATTACAAAAGACTGATGCACAAAGGTGTGTGTGTGTGTGTGATATGCCATTCAAATGAAGCACCTATACCCATCATTTATCTATAATTTCAAAGCTCACTCCACCAAATATCCTTATCATCTCTCTGTAATTTCATAGCTCACTCCATATATATGGCTAGTTATGTGTTCTATGCTAACAAGCCAATAAACTATGAATAAAACAAACTTGCACAAAAAAATACAAAAAGTGACCACACATTGCGAATAAGATGAAACGTTGGAATATGACCACTCAAATGAAAAACTAGAATAGAATTTATTTCCAATAGGATCATCAACAATTAATGTGAACTTTTGCATGTAATTGAAACTGTATTTTTCCTCTGTTCTCATTTTCAATTGTCAAGGTTAGTGGACTACTACTTCCACACAAGAAATGGAAAGAAAGGTTTGACCATGCTTTTGACCTACTCGTGTTGTCTCATAATGAACTAGACATGAATGAAGCAACACACAACCATCTCAAGCCTCCAGTCTTCAAACCCCATGTTCTTGATTTATGTCAATACTCTTGGAGGTATGATAAATATTGAACACATGATCTGGAACTGAATTGCACAAGTAAGAATTCTTCAACTGATCCAGGAACACTACTCTCTTTGACATCAATTCCAACTCTGAAAACATCTCCCTCATAATAGGGAAAATACCATTGAAATGTTTTAACCACCATGGGAAGACATAGATCAAATCCTTACAGGTTCAAACCTTCCCTCAAATTTTCATCCTATCTTTGTATGATAGATCCAAAGTTTAAGACGAATCTATACTAGCTATTAATATGGTAATTGTCAACTCCATGTTAAGAAATGAAGGAATTATCATGATCTTGGAGGAATATAAACCCTTGAGGAAAATGGCTCTTCTTGACATCATAATCCCAAGACGTATTTCTACAAAGTTCGAATGTACCATCCTTGCGGAAGTTATCCACAACCTATCCAAGTTAAAGTTTAGGACTTATTTCTACAAAGTTCGAATGTACTATCCCCTGGAAGTTATCCATGACCTATCCAAGTCAAATTTTAGTGGTGAGAGTGAACCATCTTTTTGTACGCATATGCACCTAGTTATAGAATTTTTCCTACACCACAAGATACGAAGATGTCTAGACTGTATTACTCACCCTCACATTCGAAGGTCAAGCTCAATGCTAGTGTTACACATTACCCTTTGCCTCTAGTGATTCATTTGGTCAGCTTGCCGAAATGATGATTAAAACGTTCGATGAGTATATCCACTGGGTTTTCTGTGAAAAAATATACCGTTTAAGTATGGAGCTCGATGAATTAGTTCAGGAATTTTCTAGTCACTTTCTTCACCTCTATTACGAAATTCCTGAACAGCATGTGAACTTCAACTTCTTGAGAGAAGATTTTAAACACTTGGTTCATAGTTCTCAATACGATGAACCTCTTGATTTCCCTTCCTCCCCAAACCTTGTGGATCATGGGGCACCTCATATTTCATAGGAGGATCCCAACACCGCATTTATTCCTTTTCCTCCTCCCTTTCTAGTCCCAATGTTGGTTCCTCCTTATGGTGATTGCAAAGCTAATAAATCTGCGCAACATGCCCCCAACCCATATTCTCATCTGTCTCCCTCTTCTATGGAGGAAGTTCCATAATGGATTAGGAAGCCCATGGCAAAGAATTAATCCTCCATTCCGTAAGAGGATGTCACCATTCATAACTCAAGTCTCAAATATGATCTGCATCTATGCCATCCTCCATTATCTACAAGACATGAATCCTTGTACCATGACTTGCTTGATCATTCTACTCCACCGGCTAGTTGTTCGTACTCTTGATTCTAAAGTTGCTATATCAATATGCAATCAGGCACAAGGCAACCAAATTACATAGGAAGAGAAGCAAAAAGGTGAGGACATTATCAAACTCCCCTCTTTGTTTCAAAAGTGTGCACATCAAAACAATGAGCTTTGATTCTTGAATGACTCTCAATCTACTAATCTTGGTGGAACATCTCATACAATCAATTCTTTCTACCAACCCCCAGTCTTGGGTAGTCATCATTCCCATGCTTCCATATGTTGTGATGAACACCCAAGCACATAATGTGGTCCTTCGTTTTCTAATGAAGACACTAACTCAGATTTGGAATGTGCTTTGGTCAAAGAAGACATTCATATCAAAACTTCCTCTTCACCTCACTTGCTTGTGTGTCCTACCATTCACAACACATCCACATGCATCAAAGATACTCCATTTTCTCTTACTTCTTCATATGATAAGCTATATCCTTAATTGATACAAGGAAGTGAGGTTGTCCATGATGAAAAAAATCTAATCACAGAGTGTACTTCCCATTCCCCATCATCTCTTCTCTTGCATGAATACAACTCTTCAAGTCAGCTTGCTGAAGCTAAAAACTTTGGTGAAATATGTGATAGAGATGGCTGCCATCCTTAGAGAAGTTTTGAAATCAACAACAAAAGGCACCCTCAAGCCATGCATGATCTGATTCACGCTTCAAAATGTGATTTTGTAATTCTGGAAAGTTTTAGGACATGCCAGGGAGTCGAGGCACTTCAACATCTGATGATGGTTATGTCTATTATCACTCAGAAATTTATCTAGAAGTTATTAGAAGAAAGAAAATGATCGAGGTAAACACAAACCAACTTTGGAGTGTAGGGTCTAGCCAACCTAGGCTCAGAGAGGGCTCTTTCTATATGATTTAGCTTTGTTTACTTGGATTTGACACTAGTTATGAATGTTTTGGGGGTTTTTGATTTGTATTCAAGATTGGATGGTGGGATCCTTGAAATATTTGGATAGAATGATGTCTTTAGGCCATTGGGCTATGGAGTCAATAGAAGGGCGGAAAACCTGGATCAACTCACTAAAGGGAATGTTCAAAGGGCAAGATAGCAGAGTAAAGTGCAGGTCTTTGGAACAAGGGGGTGAAATGATTTTGATCGGGGTGAGAGAGAAATTAAGGGTTCTCAGACTGAGATATGAATGAGGAATAGAGGGTAGTCGAAAGCAAAGGAAATTAAGAATCCTTTGATTTGGATTAGCAAGAAACAACCTAAACTAAGGAGCAATTAAGAATTCCTTAATTTAGATATCAGTTGAAAACATTTATATGCATAACTGTTAAAACAGAGTGTGGTTAATCAAATTTTGAGATATTGTTCCAGTTATAGCATTTAGATTCAGAAATACATTAAATATTGTGGAAAAACTTTAAGAAAGATAATGATAACATAATATAATACTTGTCTGCACTTCTCTCAATACATGAATCCTGTGAAATATATTGTCTTTATTCATCAATCCAACTTGTTGGCTCAGTCAATGATACAATAACTTTACAATGTTTTTGATCAAAATTCTAAAGAAATGTCTAAGAATCCACACTACATACTTTGAATTGTGAAGTATTTATACAAAAAACTATTACAAAATATCTCAAACTAACTTGAGATTTAATCTAGGAAATAAAAATATCTTCTTGCAAGAAGATAGAGACGGATATTGAAATGCCTCATGCTATCCCATTTATTTTGGTACTGCTGGCCTTTATGGTTTGATTTTAGCCCTTTATGCTACTTTGTTGTTTGATTTTTTACGTTGGAAGATTCATTTACTTTTGCCTTTTATCTAATACACTTTAACACTGATACACTTTGACTCTGTTGACATGTCTTCATCTTTTCACTTGGTTGTTTTACTTTTACTGTACACTAAACTTTTTACTCCATATTTCTCACAGTAAATCAATCAATTTCTCCCATATTTCAGCATTGGGTAATTGGGTCTTCAACATCCTTCTATATATTTAATCTGCCTTGGTGTACTTGGAAAAAGTAGGCTTATTGATGAACAAGTTTTTTACCTTATGCTGGAGGTAAAACAAGTTTTCAAATGTTTGATAAAGTACTTTTTCTGTTGGCAATGCCTTGATTGATGATGTACTGACTTGTTCTTTTGCTAGCTCTCTCATTTTGCTATTATAATCCTGCTGTGTCATGAGCTTGTCATTTATTACTAAGGGACCGGGTAACCCTTTCTCTCTCAAAGTTTGAAATTTAGCCATAAATATATCAACATTTACCTACGTATTTTGACACTTGTCCTTCAAGTTTAACATTAAGTTTCTCTTGGAAAGGACTTTTCTCACTTCCAAAATTGTTTCAGTTCTGTCCTCAATTTCCA
>APFE030232306.1:40345-56582 GCA_000404065.3 Pinus taeda | reverse complement strand
CTGGCAGTCTAAAAATAGACTCCGCCCATATGTCTAAAAATAGAAGTCCATCTATTTTTACCAACATGACCAATCATCCACAAATAGCATCCTGCAACTCATAGACCATGATCCATATTTCTAAAAATAGACATAGTCTAAAAATAGACTTGCGCCAAAAATAGCCTGCGGGCCCACTTAGTGAAGGCGACTCTTTTCACTAACTCCATCATCTTGTTGCAATCTCAACAAGCATTTCTTGTTGCACACTTTTCAACAAATTCAATTCTTGTGGATTTGAATTTGACATTGTAGGGTTGTATCAGAGGGTTGGAAGGTGATTTGGAAATTTTGAGAAGGGTTTGGGTATGTGGTGTTAACTTGAAAGTATTTTTCAATTAATTTTTACTTAATCAAAGCAATTTAAGAGTGGACGTTTTCAAATTTTGAAAGGGCATCTGGTAGTTCGTTCACAAATACCTAGAGTTTAGGTAAATTTACTTCAAATTGGTGTTCTGGATGACGAAAAAAGGTTTAAAGGGCTTTGAGAGCTTTGAAGGTGGTCTCTGCATCTTCTTTGAGGACTGAAATGGGGTTAATTGGTAGTTTTCAGGTTTGCAGCTGTCGCACTGGTTTGCAGTGGTTTTCAAAGAGCTCAAGCGGAAACAAAATGAAAAAGGGCTTCTCGGCCTTTTTATTAAGCAATGACCACTTTTTGGCAGGAAATTTAAGAATGAATAGTAGGTGGTTTATCGGGTTGCACGGGGAGGCGGTTTCCCAGGCCATCGCACCGCTTTTGTGGAGGGAGTGGTATTTCGGAGGGGTCACCCGATCTACTCCATTGATCGACATGTAGCAGCTGGGGGTCCGGGGAAAACCACCTTATCGGGTGGGTAAAGGTCGGCTGTTGGGTGTAGCCGATATGGTTGTGGACCGTTAGATGAGGGAGATGGTGATTAGACGGCAGCCAGGTGAGGGAGGTGTGCGGGTGATAAGCGCATGGGCTTCGGGGGGGCCCAAGGCTTTAATCCTCGACGGTTTTGGGATTAATTAAGAATTAATCATGGTTTTAATTGTTTGGGTGAGGTTTAATTATGGGATTTATATGTTTAGTCAGGATATTGGGTAAATGGTATAGTTTATAATTAAACTAAGGGTTGGGATATTTATATAGGGGATTTAATTAATATATGGGAAAAGGCATACGAAGATTTATATCATAAGGTTAAAAATTAATATGAAATGATAACATTGAGCATACCCTTAGCATAATGTAAAATTTGCACATTTTATTCACATACATTTGATACTTAGTATAAAACACTTTTGTGGGTTTTTTTTTAATGAAATAGAATTTAACATGTGGGTTTTTTACTTTTCCTTGGCAAATGAAGTAAGGAATAGGGGTTTTATTAGGGTAATGTAGGAAAATGAATTTTATGAAGAGGATTCTAACACTTGATGTCCACAAGTCATTAAGTCGAGGGTCCGGTCCCACCAAAATTCAGAGAAATGCTCTAAGCCTCTTTGATTTGAAGGATTTAAAGTACTAGAACATACTTGTGGATAAGAAGTTAGTAAGTAAGGGGAAAAATGAATGAGGGGGAGTTAATCACATTAACTTGTAAACCTTTGCTTTTGCTTCCATAATTGATCATACATATTGAAATATGTGTCTAAACATGATACATGTGTTTTGATCCAATAAACTTTATACTTCAATAACCTTTCTTCTACTTACCCATTTACTTACCCTAACATTTTTTTCTTGATTTATTTAGGTGTGTTTAGGCTAGGAAACCCTTATCCTATCTTTTCTTTTACAAAACAAACTATCTACTTCTAACCTTATATCATCCAAGGGCTCAGATTAAACTGATGAGATCCTTTTATTTTCTCTACCTATCTAATGATCTACCAAGATTAAATTGTTTGGTCAGATTTTATTATCTGACTATGAACATAAAATTCAAAGCATGATATAATCAAGATTAAATAGTTTGATTACCATGGACTGTGGCGTGAATAACAAGCTACACACAATCATTATTATGCATAAAAGTAAATAGTAGTGGACTTTAAACTTGCACACTTTCATGGTCTCTTTTTGTTTTTGGGGTTCATATATTTTCATTTTTTTGACCTTCTCTTATTCCTTTTTGTCCTTTGATATTTCTTTTAGGACATACCCTCTTTACATTTTTTAATTTTTTAATATGGAAAACATTTGCAGAAGGCAAAGGTATGTACAATATTACAAGGCTTAACCTTAGTCATTCAAAATTATGACTCCTATTGGTATAGGAACCTAACAATGTCAGGACCTTGCAACTCTGGTAAACCCCCAGAACCAAATCAAATCTGGTGTCTCATGCACAATTTGTCTATTTGCATGGTTGCACTTGATGTGAATTCACGTGTAAAAAATGTTTGGTATTCTGGATGTGATCTCTCAAATTTTTAAAGTTTCACTTATGACCAAATTCATGAATCTGTCACAACAATCTTCTTCATGCAAATCTCTCACGTCAAACCTACATTGGGAATGTTCATCTATCATGAAATCATGGGATTGTGAAGTTGATCATCTTAAAGACTCTCTTTTCCTGCAATCATACTTATCAAATTTCCTTCTTTGTGATCAGCCCCTCAACCTTCTTGTCAACCTTGTACTGCAAATCTGTCCTTCATATGAAGCTCACATCGAAATTGGTTCCATTATTCAGAGCGTTTGCAAGATTGTTCACATGGATTTTTTTTTTGTTCATTTCAAACTAGGAATCTAACATTTCAACCATCTCTTCTGATCATTTCTCTACCTTGGGTGACTCTCATTCATCTCATCATTTTCCCAATAGCACCTCCAATGACAGTTTCTTCGTGCTCTCTGATCTTCATTGTTTAGCATCTTTCTGCTCAGATTTCTATCAAGAAGGTGAGGCACTTCAGCCTATGTTGATGGTTATGATAGGTCCTCATTGTCTTGCCATGACTATTGCTAATGATCAGATTTATTTTTACTTACGAGATTCCAATCATGATCCCGTATTTCAAATCAAAAATCCGTCTTTTCAAAGATCAGAAGGCTTTCCAAACAACCATCATGAATTTTATGATCCAATCATTGAATGGCCGGAACAATCTTACTTGACAAGCCACGTTGTAGGTAACAAGTTTCAATCCTTCCTCGTGCTTTCTAAGGTTTGTTTAGAAAAGGTATCCATCAAAGAGGTAAGCATGTGTATTGGGTGGTTGTGACATTTATTTCTTCTCACATTTAAGACCTTCCTTTCCATGTGTAACTTGTTCAACTTTTTGTATTTTCTGTTGCACACTACTTTTTATCTGTTTTAATATTTTGTATCTTGGTGGATGCAGGTCGGGAGCGACTATGGTGGCTTCACTGGAAATTTCATTTCATGTAACCCCAACCATTTAAATGTTAGTATAGGAGTAGGATTAGCTGCATCTCAGTTTTCCCTTCCTTGCACTTATATTGCACTCGTAGTCCATCATGGTTTTCTTATTCTGCTTTTACATCTTGTTTGCTTTGGCCTTTTTGTTTTCTTGTCTTCTAGTTTTGTTTGATTTTTCTGTACTCCTTTCCTCTCTTCATGTTTTTCCCTTTCATGTTGATTTTTCTTTTTTTTTCACTACGGGAATAACTGTTGTGCCTGCAGTGTGTTCTGGTTTTTGAATGGGTATGTGGCTAAAGTTCAAAGAGTCTTGTGACACTGCGGCGCTTGGTCAATCCTCTGTCTATCTTATTTGTGCTTGGTTGTAACTTATGGCCAATGAAGCCTTGATGGAAAATATGATTCGTCTGTAAGGAAAGTTTTGATCAAACCATGAACCCATGTCCAATCTGGGAGACCTCATGCCTATACTCAATTTTCTTCTCTAGTGTGTTCAAGCTTATCCAACTAGTAGAAACAAAGAAGGGGAAAATCTAAGCGAGAAAACCTGAATCTGAGGTCTTTGTGTGATTCTCTGAAGGAAAAACCTCTCCTACTCTCAATAATTCGGGATTCCTCTTCTGCCCAAAAAATAAATAAGTGCCTATGGATAATTCTCTTTTGAAAAATAACAAAGGCAAAAGAAGAGAAAGGCTTCCTATAAAGGGAGGAAAAGCAAGCAATTCCACTGGGGTACTGTTTAGGCTCATTGGTAGTGGAGTAATTCTTGTGTTCCTGCGTAGCTTTATTGGGGTATTGTCTAGGCCTGCTAACATTGGAGAAACACCAGAGGTGAAAAACTATACTCTGAAAATCTTAAGCTTGCGAGCCAAATTACCCTTCCTGATTTGAAACACTGTGATCTAGCTGAATTTTGTGTTATGTTAAACTGAGTTGGTAAAAGGTGAACAATGTCTATCCACTGTGTAAGTGGGGAAGTTGAAGTGATCCGCACAATGAATCAATGCTCCTTGAAAGGCCAAGGCCCTGCGCTGAAAATGAACCAAAACAGAGAAGATGGTATTCAACCAATGTGTCACCAAGTGTTGTAATGGCTACAACACCCTCCAAAATTTTGGCTTGCATCCAAATTTCAGAGCCTTCCTTGTTTTTTCCTTTGATGGTTGTAAACATTCGAGCTCACCCCATGAGCTCTTATGAAGTCTTTCCACCCTTTTTCTTGTTTGACAAGTAGACCTCTTTTAGCATGTTGATTGCTTTGTCATGCCTGCAATATTATTTGGGTGAGTTTGAAAGTTTGTATTTGTGTGTTTGGTTCGTCTTTGCTATGTGAACATCCATCGCACTCACACATAAAGTGGTAAGAACTGTCACACAAGTGTCATCATAGTCTCCTGAAGGTCTATCACAAGTGTCGTGCTTGTCACTCTCAGCTTTAAGACAGTCTTACCAGGGCATGTTTTGTCTTGTTGTCACGGTAGTCCATCACCAAGTATGATAAGTGTATGATCATAATGTCAAGTTTGCAGAGGTTCACTTGCTTTCAACACATCCATTTTCCTGAAAATCTGGACAACCGAATAACCCTCTTTCACTGGACCCAGACTGAGCTGCACTACGCAGTCTCAACCGTCAGTGACCCTTCGATGCTGCTCGACATTGTGAAGTGCTTGAGGTTGTCCTCCGGGTCAACGGCATTGTACAATCCCAAAGGTGATAAGCCTATCTACTTCCCAGAATTGCACAGAAACTGCCTCCATGGCCAAACTAAATTTTGCATTTCTCAAGCTCAGTCATCATGCCTCCTTGCTTACTAGAAGCCTACGCTGCTCTGAGACCTAAGTCTACACTATTCTCCAAAACTACACAGACATGCCCAGCTAGTCCTCTGCTACCTAGCTCTGCACTGTTCTCAGAAATTCTACAGAAATGCCTAGATTACCTTCACTGCCTTGCTCTGCACTACCTTCAGAAATTGTGAAGACATGTTTGGCAGTTCCCCTCCTGCCTGTCCTACACTATTCATAGAAATTTTGCAGTCATGCTCAACAGGTCCCTCTACAGCCTTGCTTTGTCTTCCATCTGGAAATTGTGTATAACTTCCCAACAGTCCCTCTTGGATTCATGCTTTGTCTTCCCACTAAAAACCACACAAAACTGCCCAACAACCCCTCTTATAGCCCTGCATTGTCTTCCCTCTGGAAAATGTGTAGAAATGCTTCCCCTCAGGGTCCCACCTTGCAGCTGACACTGGCGACATTTACTGCACAATTCTACCTCCTGTTGGCATTATGATACAAGTGTTTTCCTTGATGGCAACTCTCTTAGATGGCAGTTCACAGTGTAATAGGTTAACAACAAAGGATTACAGATCAAACTCCAAAGAATGAAGAAAGAGAGGTATACGTTGGTTCACTTTGTCCAAGAAATGTATACACACGAGTTAATAGAACAAAAGAAGAGTATAATGTATACACACACTTTCACAGGAGGAAAAATGCGAACATGTTGGAAAATCAAGTATTTGATCCAAGGTATTGGTCCAAGGTATTTGGTCCTAGGTATTTGGTCCAAGGTATTGGTCTTAAGTGGTTTTGGTCCAAGGTATTGAGAAAGGCTTAAGAGTATATAAGGAGGAGAAGATCATTAGGCTAGTGGTGCAAGCAATAATATTCTAAGGAATACTTCTATTTGAAGTATAATTTATGTTGCAAGGTTATGTTTGGGACTAGATCTGAAATATTCATGTGCACCTTGAGTTCAATATTGGATTAGGAATCATGAGACTTGAAATGACTTATTCTTGAATGATCTGATATTGGGTGAGACTAGATCTAATGTTTTTCACCATTTATATTCGTTATCTATCATGATCTGGGTTTGTCTGAAGTCTGGAATTGTAGCAAAGTTCTGAGTCAATATTTGCAGATATTTACGTAGGTTCATTTCTTTCAAGTAGCATATACAAAAGAAAAGCTTCTTTTCAAATTTGATTGATCTATCTGATAAAATTCTGTTATTTTATTGTTTTCTATCAATGAAGTCTTCTTAGATCTGAATGTAAAACTGAATGCATAAGAAGGTTGGTATTTGATTGATTGATTGCATAAGTGAGAAGAAGTGATCTATGTCCCAGCCTGTGTAAAGCTCTGAAAGTTGACAGTAGATATTCAGAATATTGATAGTTGGTACATACTTTATTCAAAAGTTTATGTTTGTAGTAGTTTTAAAGGTATACGCAGGTTCAATTAACGGAAGTAGCACATACATATAGTTTGGGTGCAACCAAGTAGCGTATACACTCTAGTGCATGATTTTTGAGGTTACAGCTCGTTCTGAATGATGATGCAGGGTTCTGGGTTCAACACAGTGTTTTGGTGTCAGTGATCTAATTATTCAGATTATCTGAATATTGGTTGATGCAGTTTAAGTTCAAAAGTTATGATGGTTCCAGTGTGAAAATTTGATGAAACGTGGTCTTCAGATTGTGTTGTTGTGATCCAGGAGTATCCAATCTAAAAATTTATGAAACATGGTCCCTGGTGGAAGAGTGGAGTTTTTTTTCTGTAGGCTAGAACCTACGTACTAATTAAACATATTGGCTAGTACAAGAGCTAGGGGGTTGTAGCTCCCTTCCAGTAGAAGCTGGAGAATGAGAGAAGGTTGTAACCTTCTGCAGGTAGAAGCCTGTGTATTGATATGAGTCTGCACTAATGCAAGATTGTAAACAAATTTTCTTATTATTAAAAGAAGACAGAGACGACAACAGTAGGTGGTTTTTACCCACATTGGGTTTCCACCTTACATCTTGGTGGTCATGTGTGTTGCTCATGTGTGATTCTTTATTCTGCTTTTACTGCACTTACTAATAAATCTTTGATATACTGCTTTAATATCAACACAGGATAAATAGTCTAAATCACAAGTTCTCTAGATATACGTTGGTTTCCTTAATCACAATCGCGTGTACAAACTAGTTCACTTCACTGAAGTAGTGTATATAAATTTGTTTGGGAAATAAAATTATTGATCTGATAATACTGATTCACCCCCCTCTCAGTATTATTTCCAACAATTGGTTCCAGAGTAGGTCCTTCAAAAGAAGCTTGATCGCTTGAAGAGAGATCCACCATCATGAATAATCAAGAAAGCATGGGATCCATCAGACCGCCAATCTTCAATGGGAGCAACTTTGTTTAATGGAAAATAAGAACCACAACCTATCTACAATTGCTTGGAACGGATGTTTGGGAAATTTTTGAAGGAGGATATACATTTCCAACAACAATTCCTAAAGATGCTGCAAGTAAAAATCAATATGAAACCAATGCCAAAGTTGTCAATACTTTATTTGGAAGTCTATCACAATTGGAGTTTGTCAAATTCATGCAGCTCAAATTAGCCAAAGAAATATGGGACAAAATCATTCTGAGCTACGAAGGAGACTCTCAAGTAAAATGTGCTAAGTTTCAAACTCTCAGAATTCAGTATGAAACTCTTAAGATGCATAGTGATGAAAGTATAGCTAGTTACTTCTTACATATAGATGAGGTTGTTAATTGTATGAAGAATCTATGTGAAGGAATAAAGGAAGTTACCTTATTTGAGAAAGTTTTGAGATCCTTATCTGCTAAATTTGAATCAAAAGTGTCTGTCGTAGAAGAAAAATAGGATCTACAGAATATCACTATGACATAGCTTCACGGAATTTTAACTGCCTTTGAGATGAGAAAAGGAGGACCATCAAATATGAGAGAAGCCGCATTTAAAGCCTCAGTAAAAGGAAAGGAAGAACACAATGAATCAGGACATATTTAAGAAGAAGAAGATGAGGTAAACTTTGTCAAGAAGCTTCAACAGGGTTCTGGAAGGTTTAGAGGTAAGCTACCCTTCAAATGCTTTGCTTGTGGCAAAGTCGGTCATTATGCTGCTAGATGTCCTCATAAAGATACATATGAAAAAGGAAAGGAATATGCAAAAGGGAATAAAAAACAAGTTGTGAATAAAAGGAGTTACTATACTCATGAAGATAGTGATGGTTTATCTAATAGTGATGAAGATGAAACTGGACAAGAATACAGACTTCTCATGGCTTATGATAGCGATGATTTTTGGGATAGTTTAGAAGAGGATACCGATGTTTTATCTAATAGTGATGATTATAGAATTCTCATGGCTTATGATGATGATAATTTTTGGGATGCTTTAGAAGAGGAATACCTTCATGAAGAAATCTCTAAACTCAAAATTTGTTGAGAAGAAAAGAATATGGTTATAGATACCTTGACATACCAACTTGCTAAAAAGGAAAATCAAAATGAAAAACTAGAATGTGAAATTGTGGGTCTAAGAAAGGATCTTGAGAAAATGGAATCTCTCAATCTTAGATTTTCTAAAGGATCAAAAACTTTAAATAAAGTTATCAAAGTTCAATGTTCTCCTCTGATAAAGATAGATCTTGGATATACTGAAGAAGCATCTCAATCACAAAAGCTGTCAACCTCCACCAAAAGCTATCTTGATGTAGCAAAGACCAGTGAACATTATGACAATCGTCGGCAAAGTAATAAAGCTCATCACCAGGTAAATCATACTTAATTTACTCCAAGAATGAATAGAAGCCACAACCAACCTCAGGTAAATCATACTCAATTTTCTCCAAGATGAATATCAATAGAAACTACAATCACTAGGTTAATAGATTCGATAGTCACAGGAACTTCTTTAATGGGCAATGTTTTTCAGGTCATAATTTTGGGCACAAAGCTGCTCAATGCGTTGCCTACAAAACCATCATGACTAAAGAATCATGAAATCAAAGGAATGTAATAGGAATCAAGAGAAGTTCCTATAATAACTATTCTCCTCTTGAAAATGAAATAGAATGCTCAATTTGTAACAACTTTGGTCATGAAGAATCTGAATGTAGAAGCAAATTTTGGCAAACATCTCAAAAGGAGAAAACACCATTAAATCCCAAGATATGGAGAAGGAAATAATCTCAAACCGAAAGATGTGGTATAGCCTTGTATGCAAAAGGATAAGAAAATCAGTGGTACATCAACAGTCGATGCTCCAAACACATGACAGGTGACAAAGAAAAAATTCACTCATATAATGCCTTAGAAAAAGAAAAGAATGTCTCATTTGGAAATGACACCCCTGCTCAGTGGTACATCAAGAGTGGATGCTCAAAACACATGACAGGTGAGAAAGAAAAAATTCACTCATATAATGCCTTAGAAAAAGAAAAGAATGTCTCATTTGGAAATGACACTCCTACTATCATAAAAGGTAAAGGTTATGTTTTCTTGAAAGAAAAGGTTAAAGCTGGAAATTTTATGTATGTAGATGATTTAAAGCATAACTTGTTGAGTGTCAGTCAAATGTGTGATCAAGGAAATGAAATGGTGTTTTGATCAAGCAGATGTGTTTTTCGTGAGCTTGATACAGGAGAGACCGTGATCAAAGGTACAAGAACTCCAAACAACTTATACATACTCAAGGGAGGACAACAACAGTGCTATCTAAGAAAAAATGATGAAAACTGGCTGTGACATAGAAGATTGGGACATCTAAGCTTTTCTCAAATAAGAAAAGCATGTAGACTCAAGGCTATTCATGATCTTCTAGATATCAACATCCCAGAAAATACAATATGCAAACCATGTCAAATGGGTAAGAAAACGAGAGTTCACTTCATGGAAAAAGAAGGGTCAGCTCTTAAGCCTCTTGAACTTGTCCATATTGATTTATGTGGACCATCAAGGAAAAATTCACCTCGTGGAGAAGAATAATTTATTTTGTTCAGTGATGATTTTTCCAGAATGTGTTGGATAGGTATTCTAAAGCATAAAGATGAAGAATTTGAAAAGTTCCAAGCCTTCAAAGCCTTGGTTGAAAATGAATCAGATTGAAAAATCAAATGCCTCATATTTGATTGAGGAGTGGTATTTACATCTGATGAATTCTTTGACTTTTGTGAACAATATGGAATAAAAAAGCAATTATCCACCTCAAGGACTCCTCCCTCAGCAAAATCGTGTGTACAATTCAAAAAATGGCTCGAGCTATGCTAGATGAATCTGGAACCCCTGCAACCTTCTGGGGTGAAGCTGCATTCGCTGCTGTGACTATTCTCAACAAAGCGAATGTCTAGGTAAATAGCACTCAAACTCCGCATGAACTTTGGTATGGTATGATTCCTACTGTAAAATACTTTAAAGTCTTTGGAAGCAAATGTTTTATCAAAAGGATTGATGAAAAACTTGGTAAGTTTGAACCCAGAGCAGATGAAGGCATTCTTCTTGGTTATTCTTCCAGAAGTAAAGGATATAAATGTTATAATAAAAGACTTGGGAAAGTTGTTGAAAGCATTGATGTTGTAGTTGATGAAGCATGAAAAAATCCAAAACAAATAAAAATAGAAGATTATGACAATGAAGAAGATGGGGATTATTTTCCCATTGTTAGAGTCGGTCTTTACATCCCTCCGTCAGAGATCATTTCTCTTATTGCATTTCATTTTTAGGTGTCTCGCTCGATTCACTCAGTTGCATTCCGCTAGGGGCATGCCATAATATGATGGAAGAGTCTTGTTATTCATTACCCCTCATGCCTTGCACTGCTGGCTTAGGTATGTTCATCAAAATTAAGTTTTAGAGTCACTTACAACCCTGTTTTTAGTCTTTTGATCAAAAAGAGTCGTCTCAGTCACTAGGTCTAGGGTTTCACAAATTGTGTCTTCAAAATGTCCAATAATGCCAGCAGGCTAGAGGGAGGTTCTTAATAAGTTTTCATTTTAAACATTTTCATCATCATATGGATGGATTATGACTTTTCTTCAAAACTTTGTTTTGAAGAAAATTCGACATTTCGTTTTTTTGTAATAATTTAAAAACAAAAATCAGTTCTTGAATTCTTCAGGCGCAGCCCTAGTCTCCTTTGCCAAATTCCATGTCAGCTATCCCTACAAAAAATTGCCAAGAATTTCATCATTTCAGTAAAAAACCAGAAAGGAAATTTGAAAAAACAGAGTTGTATTAAAATGTGAAAAAATGCCAATGCCAAACATTACAAAGATGGGTTTTGGAGGAACAAAAATCAAATCCATGTCTTTATAAAGATATTTCCATGAGGATCAATGTCATTTGCATGCCAGCGACCAAGAGGAAGAAATTCAAAGCAAGTTTTGTGAAATTTGGTGAAGTTGGAAGAAACTTGGTCGGCGCGGCGCATAGAGCAGGTGGCGCAGCACACTGGGGAGGCGCGGCGCACTTGGAGAAAACACACAGTATAATTTTACACGGGCACGGTGCATTGGGTATGCGGCGCGGCGCATACAGTTAAAGGCTCGAAATCGCTCAAAATTCTTCCAAATTGCCAATAATTTGCCCGGATTCGCCAGGTAGAGTCTCCATCATTGCATTTTATTCAAGTTTGTGCTATTATATGGTGTTCGAGGAATGGTGTTGGGCTAAACCCTATCATGTCAAAGCTTCATATAACAATGGTTGCTGAGGGTTTCAATAAATGTTTGTAACCAAGTTTTTACTCCTTCCATCATTCTCTTTCCCCCTTATTCCATTTTTTGCCCTGATTTCATTTTTCCCTACCCCCTAAAAGTTACTACACCCTTATCCTAAATCCCTATTCCCAAGTTTTCAAATTCAAACCCCTAAACCCAAATCCTATACATAAAAATCCAAAATCCTCCCATATTTCCCTAATTAAATCTATCCCAATAGTCCCTAATCCCTCATATTTGTTTCCTCCATCCTAACAGTCCCTTGTTTCACTTTTGTCCCTTGGTGGCAGAGTTCAACCACATCACAAAGAGTAGTCCAATACAGTTTTGTCCACCAGCATCTTTATCTCCAAGGCAGTTTGTATAGCAGCAGTTATATCATCTAGTCATTCATCCGATTATGAAGTGGAGACCCAAAGTGACTCACCCATGGAGGGACATGCACCCCGGAGGCCTCATAAAGGTGGCGGACATGTTAGAGAAGAAACAACCACCCTTACAGAATTGCAGGCTTGCCATCTTGCCATCTCTTGTCTCCAATTTCAGTCATGTTATGAATTTTGTGAGAAGGTTTCTACTGTTCAAGTCCATCATGAGTTGGCTCGCTTATTTGTACTGCATTTACATGGTGATCGAGTTACTTTGGCTAGTGTCACTTTCACACTTACCCCAGATTCTATCTCATTAGCAACCAACATACCTAACATTGGAGAGCCATGGAACAAGAGGCAGAAGATTGACTGGTAGCATTATGAGCCATATATTAAACCTGGTTTCTTGAGGCAGCTAAAGAGAGTGTTCCCTTTCCGATATCTCAAAGATGAGTATGCTCCACTAATGAAATTAATCATGAAGTATTTCAGTTGTGAAGGCCGTTTCTCCCGATTATATGCTTATCATATCAGGTTTCTCATGCACTTCACCCGGGTACGGATGATGAACATCCCATATTTCATATGCTGAAACATAGAAAGGATGACCATCCTCGTGCAACACAAGACCCCTCAGCAGCAGTTCAACAGTATTTGCCATTTTGCGCTCTTAAAGATTTGGTTGGTTCATCAGCTTGGATTAAAGGGCGTCACTTGGGATGATTTCATCTCTCGTGACTTTTTCAGAGCTTCACAGGGACCTTTAGAGGTTGGGCATGAGATTGGTGGACCTTCTCATCAGCAAGAAGGCCATGATACACACACTGCTACTATACCGGTCTTCATTACTTATCAGAAGGGCACGAGGTAGTTATTTGCAGCTACAAAGCGAGTGTTATCTCCACCTGGGGTGGAAGGGGCGTCGCTTCCGACATCAGCACCACAGGTACAAGACTGAGGCAAGAGGCCAATGCAGGATGAGGGGCCTTCAGGTGAGCGAGAGACTAACTTCATTCTTATTCAGGATGATGTTACAGACATGGGCTTGAAAAATGCACATCTTAGAGAGATCATCCAGGAGCAGCATACAGAGATCACAACCTTGTCCCTTGACTTGGAGAGGGCTAACTGGACTATGAAATACTTGGAGCAGAGGAACGAGAAGCTTGAAGATCAACAAGCATGTTATGAAACCAACTTCAAGAAAGATAGAAAAGATAGATCAACGCCTTAGAATTCAGCCTCTTTGAGGGGGAAACCTCCTTTACATTATATATATGAACAATTCTTGGATGATTCAAATGACAAAACCTCATTTCTATATATAGGAGTCTAAGGAGTCACAATATAACCCATTCGACCTAACAATAATAAGATAAAGCCATAAAAATAATAATAGAGGGATTCTATGGGGCATAGTAATAACAATATGGGGACAATAGGGGCACAACAATATTAATAAGGGGTATAACTACAATAGTAATGGGGTAATCACTAGTATTATAGGGACCCAACATGCCCCTGTCCTTCAAAAAAGTGTTGTCCTCAATGCTTGAGTAGTTTTGGATACTTCTGTATAAAATTATCATCCTCCCATGTGGAATCTTCAATGGATAAGTTCTTCCACTTGATAAGATACTCCGAAATTGATCAATTTCGTAGCTGTTGAGTTCTTGTTTCTGTGGCTGCTTCCCGTTCCAATATAATTTTTCCTTCCTCATCAAGTTCTGGAAATATTGTTTGAATTGGGAGCTTGTCACCTATAACCTTCTTTAAACTTGAAACATGGAAAACTGGGTGTAATCGAGAAGCTACAGGAAGCTCCAATTTGTATGCCATAGTACCAATCTTTTGCAACACCTTGTATGGACCATAATACTTTGGTGATAATTTATTATCCTTCTTAGCTTGCTTGAGGGCCAATTGTTTATATGGTTGTAGCCGTAGGAATACCCAGTCACCTACATCAAAACTTCTTTTGTTACAATGTTGATCTGCATGATGTTTCATTCTATTCTATGCCAACGTGAGGTTATCCTTTAAGAGTTGGAGAACATGTTGTTGATGTTCGGTGTGATGTTCCACTGCTTGAACCTTAGAATTTTCTCTTAAATATGATGTGATAGATGGTGGATGATATCCGTAAAGTGCCACAAATGGGGTTATTTTTGCTGCAATATGGAAGGAAGTGTTATACCACCATTCAGCCAGAGGCAACCATTTGACCCATTGTGTTTGTTTATCAGATACAAAGCAACGAAGCTATACACCACAAATTTGTTTACTATCTCATTTTGCCCATCAGATTGAGGATGATAAGATGAACTATGAGCTAACTGAGTACCGAGACAAGAAAATAATTCTGTCCAAAAATTTCCAGTGAAAATGGGATCTCTGTCACTTACAATAATCTTTGGGTTTCCATGTAGCTTTTGAATTGTTTCCATAAATGCACTAGAAACTGTACTGGCTTTAAATGGATGTGATAACGCACAAAAGTGTGCATACTTAGTAAGTCTGTCAACTACCACCATGATGACACTCTTTCCCTCAAACTTGGGTAAACCTATGATAAAATCCATTGAAACCTCCTCCCAACGTGGCTTGGAATGGAAAAAGGTTGTAATAGACTAGTGTCTTAATTGTTTCAACTTTATTTTGTTGGCAAACCAAACATTCCACCACAAACTTTTGAATATCTGATTTAAGGCCATCCAAAAAAATTCCTTCTTAACCCTGTGGTAAGTTTTTAAAAATATTGAGTGCCCTCCTAAGGGATAAGTGTGCAATTCCATAAGAATGTTTTGTTTTAGCTGGGAATTCTTACAGAGGTATAAGCGATCTTTGTACCATAATGAATCATTTTGCTAACTAAATGTATCCGACGTAATAGAATCTTGTTGTAACTTTCGAATAAGTGCCCACACTTCTTCGTCATTCTTCCATTCCTCCCTTGCTTCATTTATCCAATCTGGTTGGATAATAGAAATGGCACACAACAATGCTTCCACATCCTCATCCTTTCTTGAGAGTGCATCTACCACCACATTTTGCTTCCCTTTTTTGTAGATGATTTCAAAGTCATAACCCAACATCTTTGTGACCCACTTTTGTTGCTCTTCATAGATAATCTTTGTTCTAAAAAGTATTTAAGGCTATCATGATCTATTTTTACCTTGAAGTGTCTTCCCATTAGGTAGGGTCGCCATTTCTTAAGTGCATGGAGTATTGCCATCATTTCCTTCTCATAAATAGCTTTGTGTAAAAACTTTCCCTTGATTGGACGACTTTCAAAAGTAATGGGTCTTTCATCTTGCATTATAAAAACACCAATTCCATTTCCTGAAGCATCACATTCCACAATAAAGGTTTTTTGTGAAGTCCGGTGTAGCTAAGACCGGTGCTTGGCACATTGCCTCTTCAAGATGTTCGAAGGCCTTTGTTGCTTCCGGAGTCCATGAAAATGCATCTTTCTTCAATAATGTTGTTAGAGGCGCTACTATTCTTCCATAATTCTTAACAAACTTGCGATAATACCGTGTCAACCCGAGAAATCCTCGCAGATGCTTTATGGATGTGGGGATTTTCCATTCCTTAATGGCTTTAATTTTGCTAGGGTCTACCTTAACTCCTTCATGAGATACAATATGACCCAAATATTCCACCTCTTAGACTCCAAAGAAGCATTTGGATCTTTTTGCATATAATTGTTTCTCCTCCAATAGTTGTAGCACCTGTCAACATGTTCAACATGATCCTTCCAAGACTTGTTGTAGATTAGTATATCATCAAAAAATACTAACACAAATTTTCTAAGGAATGGTTTGAAAATTGAATTCATGAAACCTTGAAATGTTGAAGGTGCATTGGTAAGGCCAAAAGGCATGACCAAAAATTCATAATGACCCTCATGAGTTCTAAATGCTGTTTTTAGAATGTCTTCA
>APFE030232306.1:0-39443 GCA_000404065.3 Pinus taeda | reverse complement strand
CCTCCATTTGCAACCATCACTTGACACTCTGGTGCTGGATATAGGAAGCAATTCAATTCTTTTGCTACCTTACAATGAATAAAATTGCGGGTACTTCCTGAATCAATCAACACTATTACCTTTTTCTTCTTGATTTGTCCTTCTATCTTGATGGTTTGAGGAGTGGTAATTCCCGCCAATGCATTACAAGATATGGTCGAATTCATTTGTTCTTCATCTAGGCTTTGTTCCTGGAGTATATCCTCTTCTTTTGTCATTTCTTGCTCCTTTTCTTCTTCCTCTTCACAATCTATGTAGAATAATTTCTTCTCAGCACACTTATGACCTTTAGTGTATTTTCTATCACAACTGTAACAAAGTCCTTTTACTCTTTTTTCTTCTAATTGTTGTGGTGTCAACCTTATAGGTTGTGGAATACTAGCAACAACACCACTTCTGTCTTTATAGATGTGAGTGGTATGCTTCCTGGTTGCCATAATTTTGCTTTCCATTTTTCTTGCTAACCTGAATGGCTTCTCTAATGAATCAGGTTCCCAAAGGAAAACATCATGTTGGATATTATCCTTTAAAGACCCGATGAACACATCAATCCTATGCTCCTCTGGAATATCTTTTACCCTTATGTTCAATTTTTGGAACTCCTCAATGTGCTCCATTATTGAACCCTTTTGTCTGAGACTTATCAATTGACTAAAAAAAGTGTTGCTTTTTGTATCCTCATAATGTGCTATCAATTCTTCCATAAAAATTGCCCAACTGATAAATTGTTTACGAGAGCAAAGCCATTGATACCATACAAACTAATTTGGTTCCAAATATAAAGTTGCAATACGTACCTTTTGTGTGTTTTTCACATTATTGAGATCGAAAAATTGCTCCATCTGCAATATCCATGTTGCGGGATCATTTCCATCAAACTTACTCATATCTATTTTTGGAATATGGTGGATCTTCGATCCCACATTAGAGTCTATGATATCATGATTAACATTTCTTTTGTTCGCATCATGAGTTTGCTTTACTACCTTTTCACCATTAGTAAGTATTTCTTGTAGAAAATTTATCAAATTTGTCTTCAAATCTGCCATGCCTGTCTTCAAATTTGTGTTCAAATCTATCTACAAATTTTCCATCTTAGCTTCCATGCCATTCATCTTGGCTTCCATGCCATTTATCTTAGCTTCTGTTAACTTTTGTGAGAGTGACATTTGCTGCACTTGTTCTTGTAATTTTGATATATCATGTAGCATTTATTCCTCTTCTTCATGAGTCATGCTAGAGATTTCAGGTTCCTTACTATGTGTTTGCATTTTCTTTCCTCAGGGCATCAGTTACCGATAATAATGCTCTACTAGCCCTTTGAATTCCTTCAAATGAATTTTCAAACCAATCTTAAACAAAAATTTAAAAGAATCTATACATTGTTTTTTACTTTGTAGGAGCTCGATATTTCCTGTAATGTATCTATGTACTTTTAGAACATCCAATTCTGAAATTGTGACCTATGGTAGCCCTCTGTGTCCTCTTTCCAATGCCACCAGTCTGATCCAAATTGGATTCTCCAAGGAAGAGTTATGCGAAATCTCCCACAGTGACCTGATTATAGACTAGTTCAGTAGAGCAAACTTGTACGACGTGCCACGAGTCACTGTTTTGACCTTTAGCTTTGAAAAATATATAGAAGAAACTAAAGTCCGTTCTCTTTCTGCACCTTCTTACGAAATTTCAATCCAATGCTCAGAGAAAAATTTATGACGATTTTCCCCAAGTCACTTGTTTGGAATGTAATTCGAGAGTCTACAAAAATACCAACTTCCTCAGATCATGTGTCCGCAAATATAGCGCAAAAAGCTCTAAACTTTGGACCTGAGATTTAGCACGATGTCTTCTCAAATGGGTTTATTTTTCAACTTTTGAAACATCATAGAAAAAACGTTATAGCAAAAATTCCACGATGACCTGTTTGGAGCAGTGAAACCCTAGAATCCAAAGCTCTAATACCAAATGTTATGAAACCAGCTCAAGAAAATATAGAAAAGATAGATCAACGCCTTAGAATTCAGCCTCTTCGAGGGGGAAACCTCCTTTACATTACATAAATGAAAAATTCTTGGATGATTCAAATGAAAAAACATCCTTTCTATATATAGGAGTCTAAGGAGTCCCAATATAACCTAGCCGACCTAACAATAATAATATAAAGCCACAAAAATAATAATAGAGGGATTCTATGGGACACATTAATAACAATATGGGGACAATAGGAGCACAACAATATTAATAAGGGGTATAAATACAATAGTAATGGGGTAATCACTAGTATTATAGGGACCCAACAAAGCAATCATGGAGTTACAAAACATCTGCGAGAATCGCCAAGCTGCTCAAAGGAGGAGAATTTAGTTCACTACATTGGAGCAAGAGATTAATGACGATCGGGAGTCTTGGCATGAAAGAATCAACATCCACCTGGAGAGATTGCTGGAAAAGGCTGATAGGGACAAAGCATTATTGATACACATGGCTTTCCATTATAGGGCGCGAAATATGAGTTCCAAGGCACGAATAAGGAGTCTAAAAGCAAAATTGAAGAAGGCAATAAAGAAGAAAAAGAGGCAAATGGAGCATTATCATCTTCAGATATTGGCAAAAGCCTCTTTAGCCTAGTATGACACTTGATAGAGAAGGTACAACCCAAAATTTCAAGAAATTTGGAGCAATTTTTGCATTTTTGAAAATTTTTGCACTAAAAAACAGGTTTTGCCTTCCTTTGCGCCGCGCCACGTTGCGCTCTCTTTTTTTAGAGGGCTCCAAATTGAAAAAACTTTATATTTTTGGATTTGGCATGAAAACTCATGATTTCTAGTGCATGGCCAAGAAATTTGGGCAAGTTTTGAGTCCTCAAGAGGTCAAAAACACTCAAAAAAGGACCTCTCTGCCCCTGTTTTGACACACAAGAAGCAGCCTTGGGAGCTTGAAGTTTTAGAGGGGAAAATGGACACCAAATTGAAAACTTCCACTTGGGTTGGAAAGTAGACAGGCAGGGCTTTCCAACAAGCTATCATGAGCTCGGTTTAGACTTCGGGAAAGGCCTCAAATTTGGTTCCAAAGTGGCACGACACATAGAAAATCAGGCGCGACGCATAGAGGATTTTTGCCAAATTTTTCATCTTCGAGCTCAAAAATTCAGCCAGTTTTGACTAGTTTTGCTTTTTGATGTAATTATTGATCTATATTCATGTAATTGGAGGAACATGATGTAATATTGGAATATTTTTACTTGTTCTAGAGGATTCATTCACTAAAAATTGAAAATTTAATGAATGAATCAGTTTCCTACCTTATAGAGGCAAGTTGTTTGATTGTCTAGATTTCAGTGCTTTGTTTAGAATTGGTTGAAACAGCTCCTAGAATGATGAGCTCGACCCCTAGAGGCAAGGGAATGGATTAGGATGGTCTATATCATGTATTTTCTGAGTCATTGTTGGGGTTGGACACTTGGGATTGCTTGGGACATCATTGTACATTCTATCTCTGCATTTTTGGCAAAGGAAAGACCAGGGTTTTGCAGCATTTGTTGGGATCCATGTAGCTCTGTGTTGTGATGGTGTTTTTCTCTATGTACTTGTAAGTTCATTGATGGTTATGTGTATCATTTTCCCTTCTCTTTGCTTCTGAAATTAAAAAAATGAGTGATTAAAGTAGAATTCACTGGACTGTTGTGCTCTGCTTTGAACTTTTGTTTAATTTTCAATGTTTTCATCTATTTGAGGAGGACTCTTGAGACTCTCTTGCCCTCCTTGGCTCCTCACCGGTCTGATCCATCCATTTATTCATTCTAAAGAATCAAAACAATTGCCTTCCTTGCCCCAATCAGAACTCTGCAAAAACTGTGCCTCATCCCCAAACCCAAAATTGCCTTTCCCTTTTTCCAACAAAAACTCCCAAAAACTAAAATTAAATCCTTGCACTTTATACCTATCCTAAGATCAGTTGTTAAATTATTCATCTCAAGCCCCATCGATTATCTTTAGCGGAGATTGACCCAGAGAGATCCCTCTCCTGTCCTCGTAGGGCTAGCTACGAGGCTGAGCGTGGTTTGATGTGGACCTAGAAGCTTACCTTTTCAGCCTGAGGTAAATCTAGGCTCTAACACCCACATTAAATCAAAATGATATTGAAGAAGAAACCAATGAAGCACCAGAAGAAGAGATAATGGTAGAATAAAAGACTCCATCCAGGTATGTTGAGAGAAATCATCCAGAAACACAAATTTTAGGGGCAAAAGAGGCAGGTGTATAGACAAGAAGAACCATTATAGGGACATCAAGCTATCTAGCATCACTATCCTCCACCGAACCTCAAAATGTGAATGAAGCATGCAAAGATGAATGTTGGGTCAAGGCCATGGATGAAGAACTAGAGCAAATTGAAAAGAATGATACTTAGGAATTAGTTCCTAGACCTCATGATAAAAATATTATAGGAACTAAATGGATATTCAAAAACAAGTTGAATGAAAATGGAGAAGTCATTAGAAACAAGGCCAACCATATTTGTAAAGGGTATGCTCAACAGGAGGGTATAGGTTTTGAAGAAACTTTTGCACCTGTTGCCAGACTTGAAGCCATAAGTGTTGGGTTATGTTATATTATTTCTACGACTAACCTACGTAGTGAACCAGGGGGTTAGAGGGGGAGCGGAGACCCCCCTTCTTTGCATCGATTATGCAGTGGGGGGGTCACAGGGGGGCCGGCAGCCCCCCCTGTTCGAGGGGTTTGAGGGGGCGGGTAGCCCCCCTCTACGAGGTTTGGGGCAGCACCCCGAGAAAATTTTTTTTGGACCCTATATTAGGTTGGGCAAACCTACCTATGGTTTTTCGGTCCATGGTTTTGGACGCGATGGTTTTCGGTCCATGGTATTGGATGCTTCGGCATGTATAAATATGTATTGTAACATTGAAAGGAATATAATGAAAAATCAAGCTGGTAGTCTCGGTTTGAGATCCAGTGGGAAATCTCTGTGTATATGTGTTTTATGTGTTATGCTCTCGCATTTTTATTTTTCCTGTGATTTAGAATTCGTATGCAGGTAATTTTTGTATGGGGTTAAAACCTACACTCTTCCCTCTCTCTCAATCGTGCTCTCTGGCTTTTCGGAGGAATTCTTCGACTCTACGGCTTCCACAGTCGTTCCTCTGTCAATTTTGATCATGAGGAATCATTTTTCCCTTGGCTTTGCCTCTTCGCGCCTCAAAACGCATCCCTGCTGCAGAAACGCTCACCTGTAGTGTGGCCCAAGGAATGATGGTTGTTTCCAAATGGAAATGAACTGGGGGCATAGGAAACCCAATCATTTTGGCCTTTTTGTATAGAAATCCTAAAAATGAAATATAACAGAAAATACACATGAAAACACATTCATTAGCCGTGAGTCAGAACTCAAAATGCATTCAATTACATCTATATCCCTCTTAAGTCCATCTTGTCATCAAAAATCATGATTGCACAGGCTGGAGGTCAAAAAACCCAAATACAAAGGACTACATTGAAAATCCGCATAGCCCAGATTTCAAATTTTATGCAATCGCATTTATAATCCTTATCGGATCTGGCTTTAATCGGCATATCACAATCACATGTTGCGTAGGTGCATTGGCCCTTTGTATCAGGGATTCACCGATCGTCGATATGGTTATATCGCTATCGGCCCCATCGCTATATCGACATATTGCAATATCGTTGTCGCAACGGCCCCGGGGGTCTTCCCCTTGACTATGCCGATCGTCGATCTGCCGATCGGCCGATTGCAATCGCAATCACTAATCGAACATCACATGGCCCTTAACGCTATCTCTTCTGATCACTAATTGACGACACTGATCATCGCATATCGCAATCGGCTTCACCCAGGGTCCAGATATCACATGCAACCTACCTCTGATGCAATAAGTCAGAGATTGTTGATCAGGGGTCCTTCTGCCCTTGCGTTAAGTCCTTCCCTTTGGCACATTTGTGATGTGATTTCCTTTAGAAATCCTTTTATGCCATTTTTATAAGAAATGCCTCATTTTTCAAAGGACAAAGGCAATCTGCTTTCTGCGATAACTTCTTCATCCGAAGTCCATTTTAGCCCATTCAAATTGCAATAGATTTAGAATGAAAAGATCTACGCAATGGGAGTATTTCCAAGATCATCCTTGGACTTTCATTTTCCTCTATGAGGAACACTTTAGACTTAGAAGTCTATCCAAGATCCATTTTGGATCAGTCACCCTATAAGTGTTGCCACATGTCACCTAATAAAGGGCCACTTAGGTACCTGAAAATGCCAAATCAACAAACCATGTCACCTATCTATTGTAGCTGCTACAACAACCCCCAAATGTTTACCTATTACCAAATTTTGGGTCCCCTCTATCCTTGTCAAGGTCCCAGTGATTAGACCTATCTTTGGATTGGCCATGCTCTTCATGACTCAATAATCATCAAACAATATAGCCGCTTATGCTCATGTAGTGCATATTTCTCACATCCCATGCATTTTAATATTTTATTCAATCTAATAGGGTTTGATCATCATGCACTTTAACTGAGATTATCTCGCCTATTTGAGGGCCCTATGTTCCATGGGATGTATTAAAAAAGATATACAAGTGCTTTATGTTGATAATCATGCCATATCTTGGCATTCATATGTGTGAGCCCATTAGAGTTTGAGTAATTTTCATATCACTTAAACATTATCAAAACCATAGGCTATCATGACCATTATTGAAGGGTTAAATACCATTGGCTTCATCCTCGTCTTTAGGTTTTCATTCTCTGCTTTTCACCCCACCAACTTTTAATCTTATTTTCAGTTTCATCGATCACATCATCATTTGTCTAAATATTCGTGTGCATAAGTGTTCATTCTTTCAAGAATAAGTCTTTGCATGAAAGACTAGGTTGTTAAAGCTTTGAATTCCGCACGACATGTTATTCTTCCATGAAAGCATTTGAATATTTGAACCAGTGTTGTTTGCAAAGTCATCTAGAGGCCGCTTTTGCAATCGTTACAAGATCTGCTTGAGTTAAGGAAAATCAAATCGTGTTTTCCAGACCTCTTATTTTGTAACTTTTAGGCCTACTATTTAAATTCATTAGGATTACTTTGTGTTAAAAGGAAAATAAAAAAAGGCTCTTATTTTCTTACATGTCACATCACAGGGCTCTTATTCAACTACCAAAAGTTGAGCCTTCAAAATGTGAACACCGAGTACCCTAACACACTATGGAAAGGTTGTATCGAGTGAGTCCACCATGGAGAAACTCTATATATTATTACTTACATTAATGTGAAGAGGCATATTGATAAACTCAAACTCATAAAAGGTGGCCATGATGATAATCTATTTATTTTTGTATCAATAGTGTTAGTGAGGTGCACATAGCATGCGTTGGAAGTTTTTCATACAAGATACACTAAAACGGTGTCGAGGTTGCATTTAAGCAACAAGCCTATGGATACAACAATGTAATGTGTAGAAAACTAAAAAACCAAGAGACAATGAAGGTGGAATAAGAGGATAACGATAGTATCCATCAACATTCATGCCCATAAACCCATGTGAGTCCCATGATATTTAGTGGGTGCGAAATAAAAGAAAAAAATTGGGTCACGCATGAAAATATGAAAAACATATAGATGATGGCCATTGAGAAGGTATTGGGCAAGGTAATTCGGATCTAAAAGAATGTTTCACTATCACCGTGGAAAAAGGAGCACATCAAACAGAGTGAGGACAAACTATAAAATTCTTTAACAAAGGAAAATACATTTAAGCCCCTCATTAATTATATGATTGGTTCAATGCACACATTAAAACAATAATTGACACTATCAAGCTATGATCATTATAAACATTCAAAACAACCATGGTAAGAATGACCCCTATAATATGAGGTCAAGGCACATTAAGACACCACACTAGTATGATGAAGCAATACAAGTACACTTTGATGAAAATTCATGCACTCCCACTTTAAGAGTGAAGAGACCATTCAAATAGCCATTTGAATAATGCGCTAATGTGTCAAACCATTTAAAGAAGGCATTGATGTTCATTTCAAAAGAAACTTGCATGGTCAATGAACCCATCCAGAGAACAACATATCAAAGAGGGAATATTCTTTAACATAGTGCATGGTGAGTCTTGGAGTTAAATAAAAAATTATGCATGTACCTTGTTGAAAGGCGCATTTGAAGGAAAACACACGCCCATGTGTTGGAACTATGACCATGCCAATGCACAAGGAACAAAGATTTGTCAACATATACATGAGAAAGAGATTGGAAATCAATGATAGATAGTGCAATATATTGGAAAACGGAAACAATGTTGGGCACCCTTGTTTCAATCACCGAGAACATAGTAAGCCCAAATGACCAACACGTATTTCAATTATTTCAACACTACGAGAAAGCAGGGCACCCGAGTGGTAAAAACATGCATGTGTGGAAACTTAACAAAGGAAAAACCTAAACATATTATTTTTTTGGCAACATTATAGATATTTCAAGCTAGAGGAAGCTAAGGATGTTTTGGACAAAGAAAACGTAGAATATTTTAGGACGTTATAGAATCTTGTGTAGAATTAATAGCATCAGCATAAGGAGAACTCAGTGCTTATAGTGAAGGAGAAATTTGGGCTAAATATCCTAATACATAGCCCACATTAATGAAATTGATGTCAACATTAACTGGTCTACTTCCTCATCTCATGGACTGGGTTTTTGTAAAAGGAAGTGCGCAATCTAATAGAGAGATTGTGCATGCAAATTATATTTTGCAGAGGCTCCATATGAACATGTGAGGCATAAGTAATGAAGATCATAAAGGCATTGGAATAGTGGAAGGACCCGTCGCATCACATCATAAATCATTATCTAACAGTTATTCATCTGATAAACTTTGAAATGCAACGCGAAGATCGCTCCTTCTAATTGCAACTGGCATGAAGTTTGGACTTTTAAAATGTGACTTCATTAGACAAATTTTGAGGTCTAAAATGGGTCTCAAAACAAAAATGTACAACCAAAATCAACTTTATAAGAACCAATAGAATTCAAGTTGATGACATCAACTATGGGGGACGATTCACCATTTTTGGAGTAAAAAAGTACAAGGATTAAAAGATTAAAAAAATGAGAAAACTACTTTTTCAACTCGTATTTTCAACTTATCTCCCTATTGTTTTACTCCAATTTTGAGTTGGAGCACTCATTGGATGCATAATTTAATTCCTCATCTAAATATTACTTATGTTGCATACTTTTGATGGACTTTCCTACATGAAAAATGAGAAATACATGAAAATTGTGATTGCAATAACGTTTTTTCATGTATTTCTCATTTTTCATGTAGCAAGGTCCATCGAAAGTATGTAAAGTGGGTTCTCCTAGATGAGGAATTAATTTTTGCATCCAATGAGTGCTTCCGCTCAAAATTTGGGCAAAACCATAGTGAGAAATATTGGAAATGAGAGTTGAAAAAGTAGTTTATTCTTTTTTCCTCTAAAATTTGATGATGTATTCTAATATTATTTTATTATTTTCACTATTATTTTATAATATTCCTTAGGAGGCCCATTTTACCCCTCAAAATTTCTCTAATGGAATGATCACACTCCCATAATGTGGTTTGGATAGTCACATCACCATTCCTTTCCAGATTTGTGACTAGACCCCCTTGCCAATTTTATAGGTCGCAATATCACATCCCCGAGCCTTACCAAAAGATGTGACCAAACCTATATTTGGACTATGTGACCTCTCCCAGGTCACTAAGTCACAACACGTTAGTTGAACCAATCATAATTTCGCCCGACGTCCACTATTTTGCAACCTAGCGACCTGAACATTCTTCAAATCCACTAAGAGGTTAGTCGCAAAATTGCAATTGTTCAGACTAGTAATTTTTGCAACTCCATATCCTCTACGATCATGCAACCCCTCTTCCATCTATATTAAGCATTTGCGCCCATCCTAGAAATACACCTATAACATAGAGAATTTGATTTGTGAAAGGATTATTGAAATCAATGGACAAGTGATACCTTCTTTGAATTAAAATATATGGAGGAAATTTTGTCAAATGCTTTGGGGGAGGGCACAGTAAATTATTAGCAGAAAATTTAAAGGTGTATCATGAAAAAGGGGGCATTGAACATGTTCCATGACCCCAAGTGACTAGCTACCACAGAATATTTTAAATTACCGAACTCTGGTGCAATATGACAAATGGATGCAAAGGGGTACCCATGAAAAGTTATCAAAGTTATTATACTATTATGGAAACTGCAATTATTGTAATGAATATACTATGCATGACAAAGATAATGGGAATGTAAAAGTCATATTCACACACTATGTTATCATTCAACGAAAAACATATCATGAAAATAATGTTAAAGTAATGCCTTTTGCAACTTGCACTTGTATAATCGTAGGGAACTTCTGGTCATCTATCATAGATGAAAAAAGTGGCAACCATTATATATTAGAATTGTGAGTTGGCTATGCTTTCCATTTTGAGGTTGCAAGGTGAAATTTCAGCCCCAATACTGTGACTAAAACTTGTGACCTACCTTATAGTTTGCACCTATGACCATCTCAAGCTCTCTCTCCATAATAAATATACACATATTTACATGGTTACCTCCCTATATGCATGGTTGGTAGCCAATATGCTAAGGAAGAAAGGAAATGGGACACGATCCCATGTTCCAAAGTAAAATACATAACTCCCATGTTCCTTATTTCAAGCATCTCCTAAAGCTTAAATACCATATAATTACTACTACTTATTCTCCTCAGTTAAATTGTTTTGAAAATGGGTTTGGTTATGGAGTGGAAATATACACAAGAGAGATCAATTGGGCAGAGTTTTATGTAAGTGAAGGTGAATCCCTAAGCATGAAGACAATTCAAAGGGGATGCTAGAAAACTTAAAAGAAAGGTTTAAGGTTGTTAGCATGGTGCCATGATCAAAGACACAAAAAATAGAGCCAAATACATGAATGTTATGTAAAACATATACAGGATTTCTCCCACCCATTTTGGTGACAACAAAACACACATATGAAGGCTTGGGAAAATTATAAAATGGGCACATTCAGATTCACATTACAGGAATACAAAGGAAATATAGTATACCAATAGCACAATTTCACATGCGTTGGAAGCATACAAGGTGAGTGCTGCAAATAGACAAAGCCAAGCACGTTGCAAAGGATTTTGAGCCCTATACTGAAGAAGACCATGAAATGAAGGGACACCAGAAAAAAGGACAATCAACATGGGCTATGAGCGTCTTAAAGCTCAGAGTGATGTTGCACGGGCCATATTATAATGAAGTACTATATATGGGATCAAATTAAAGTATTTCTTTCAATAAAGTGATTATTATTTTTAATTACATTTTTTCGTTGGAAAGTATATATGACTAATGTCATTTGTTTGCAAGTATAATATTTTCATGAAGAAAACCAGGGTTTTCTTAAAAGAGGTTTTTCAAATAGGGTTTTAGAAAACATGATAACTAGCCCCATGAAATAGCCCAAGGCACTATGTCAACCTTGATGGCAAGTGCATGCATGAGCAGATGGAAATTTAACATAAAAATGAACATTGCCACCTTTTTCATCAACCTATACGAGTCACCATACCATTGCAACAACATTTGCAACAATAATTAGGGTTTCAAGCAACCTTATTTATTATCCTCAAAATTTCTTTTCTATCATATTGTAAATGTTCTCATCATAATACCAGTATCTTTGGTGGGATTCGTTTGAGCATGTAACTGTCACTAGATGACAGAGAGCAATGAGGAATCTCAAGAGTCGTGAGGGTAGCCCAAAGGCCACAATAGGTGAACAATCACCTCACCTCTATAAATGTATCCTCACGCCTCATTAGAAGGGCGAGGACTTTTAACACTTGAGTTAGGGACTAGCCTTAGATAGTTGATTTGTGCTTGAGAGCTAGAGGCACTCATCTCTTTCCATCTAGCTGGGTGAGATGTAGTGAGGCTAGGCTTTTGAATTGAATAATGGTATGAGCATCCCATGTTCCAATGTTGGGATTTAATGGATTGTAGGATATGTACTTGTATTTATAGTAGCATTAATAAGAGGTTCTTCATTTTAGGCTTTGTTTCCCATGATTACTCATAGTAGTTGTGTTGGTTGTCTAGTATTTTCAATGCATTTGTATGTGTGCTTTTATAGAGCCTATATGTTATGGACTAGTTTTTAGTTGTTGCATGTGTGTTTTCTTTTGAATCTGTGCTGACTTATTCCATGCCATTTCCGTTACCTATTGTAAAGTAATTTGCAATTAACCTCTGGCATGTTCTTATTCATGTATGTTTAGGGTGGTTTTGGCTCACAGATCCTTCTTAAGGCATACTTCTTCTTATTTTTGTTGTGACTTTCTTGTAGGTCTCTTTCTACAATTTGTCAATCCTGGGTTAACTTCATTTCATTGTCTAGTCATTTCATTATTTTCTTCACTATAAAAATATAAAATTTGATATCCAAGAGAAAAACCCAACATGATGGTAGTTGGGCCTACATACTGGACAAGGTTCCCATCCCAAATAGTGTGAGGTCTAATTTGGAATTCACACTGTGGATACCCCCTAGTTATTGGTGGCATCCAACGTTTTCAATAGATTTTTGGCTCTAGAAGTAGGGAAAATTGACAAGTTGAGCCCTTGGAGCCTATATTTTAGTTTCATACCTTTAAATGGCTCTGTCCTAAATCTCTATCCTATGATTTTTTTCAACAAGCATTAATCTTTTAGTGCCCATGGAAATAATCTATCACTTGTCACAGTGGAAGTTTGAAGGCAATGGTCGAACAATGTATTTGGATATATGCTTCAAATTCTTCATTTTTATCACGCTAATGAAATACATTCTAAATATGTTATTGGAATATTTTTCACCTTCACACTTGAAGGTCATGTCAAGCAATGGTGCCACACATTACCTGCCACTTCAATTCATTCATTTGAGCAACTCATTAACAAGCTCCATAAAGCCTGTGATAGGTATGATTTTCAACATGTGTTTAAAATTATAAATCAACTTAGTTTGAAACCCAAAGAATCATTAGAGTATTTTTATGCCATGTTTGTTCATATTTGTTGTGAATTTCCTAAAAAATATGTTGATTGGATGTATTTGGGTGAGAAATTATGACATTTTGTTTATGTTTCTTTGAAACACCTTTGATTTGAAACAAAATTTGATTATGATATCATCATGATCATATGAAAGTTACAAATTGGCCATATCTTATCCCTAATCTTGTCTTTCTTATTTATGTGAGTGAGGAAAAGACTTAAACACTTGAGGAGCAAATCATTGCCTATGAAATTTCTCGTCCTCCTTAAGATTCATCCCCAAATAAAATTTCTGTCATCAATAATTTAGATGATGAATAAATTTTTCAAGGAAATGTACCAAGTTGTTTGGCTCCCAAACCTCTCATACGTCCTATTAAAATTGGACAACCTGAGGATCAAGTTGAAATAACATATCTCCCTACTGACGAGATTCAACATGATCCTGTTAATGTTCTTCCTAAATTTGTCCCTAAGTCTCCTGATATAATGCTTCCCCCTCTATTTGATGGTTATTGCCTAAGTCATCTCTCAGATAATACTAAAGCATCAATCCTTTCCACAAAGCATGATACCAAAATCAATATTTTTTTGCTAAAGAAAAATCTTGGATCGGATTTGGTTCATAGTGATGCTTCTTCTAGGGACCCTTTACACTCTCCTTCATCTACAAACCTAGAAAAAAGCTTTATACTAGATGAAAATGTGTTCTCAATTAATTCCATGAAGCATAGCATGCGTAATGATTCATTGATCTCTCAAGTTGACATCAACGTCCAGGGTATGGGTTCTAACTAAATTTGTTTGAGACTAAGGCCTCTTCACCTGAACCTTTTCATCCAATGTACCCTAATTTATTCCATGAGTATGATACACCCACGGTTTATCCAAATTATTCAAATATTTTTGGGTTCAATTACAATCATGTACATGAGGGTGATGTTTCACAACTAAAGGATGAGTATGATGAATCTCTTGCTCATGATCTGTTCAATCAGCAATCTCTAGCAAGTGAAGAATAAGACCTCACATCTCAACAAATTCAAGATGATCCTATGATTGATTCATCTTCATTCCTAACCCTTCAAGAGTCTCATGTGTCATATATCCCATCCAATCAAATTAGTGAATATTACAACTATAAAAAATTAATAATGTATTCACTGATATTGTTGATGACAGTTATTCATGTTCATTGTTTTACCTCGCTAAGCCACTGATATTTGATGATCAACCTTTTGAAGGTTTTGGGGCTTTTCAGGAAGTTAAGGCACTTCAACTTCCATTAAAGGTTATGTCAGGTTCTCACAATCCCAATGAGACCCTAAACATAGTTAAATCAGGGTTTCCTTGCGTGATTCCCCTCTCAACATCATCTCTCCTAATGAAAGCTAATTTTGAAATATTCTAAGATACACCACTTTTTATACTCTGATTGGTTTGTCGAAGAGAATACACCTACCATTGTTTCAAATCCTTCTGATTCCATCCTAGTTGATGCTGATGGTAATCAGGTACAAGTTGGTGTTGTATTACATTCTACCATGTGCGAGAGAAAACACCTGACTCCTCTCTTTCTTGAGACTCACCTAATTGATACATTTTCATCTTGGAATTTTGAAGAAAGTCATGTTTTGAACTTTCACTCTATCAATGTTCGAACATCTGATCAAGCTAGTGACATATTCAATGATGATTCTGTTGTCATATTTGATGATAACCACATGAATTCACGTATCAATCTCACGGAACCATCCATTTTTTATGTTTTACCATATGAATGTCCAGAGGTTTTTCACAATCATGAGGCACTTTGACTCCCATCGATGGTTATGTTAGGTCTTCATGTCCTTGAAAAAATCTATGAACAAGCTCAAATTAGGGTTTTTGAAATTATGGTTTTTGTACTAGATCCCTCTCATATCTCAAGTGCACCTGGCGAAGGCCCATATTTTCAGAGTCATCAAGTTGGTCATCTTAAATCTCATGATAGAATTGTTGACTCACTCATAGACTCTTATCTAGTTAATTCCTCTACAAGTAGGTTGCATCTTGCCATGCTTCTATTGAATTTAGGGTTAAGCATAGGTGAATGTGTGTCATGGCTAGATGATTATGGTTTTCAATTTTATGCTTTTGCTTACTAGGATAGGTTTCATATTGGCTTGAATTGTATTTTCTAGCACATGTTCCTGCCAGTAGGCATGTCGTTCTCGTTGTTGTGCATGTTTCACACACAAGCATTTTTTTTTGCACAATTCTTTATACTAGTTCTGGTTGTTACCATATTTGTAATTGCAAGTTGGAAACTACTACCGTGGTTGCATTGAAAGTTTAATTTGACATTACCTGGTCTCATCTTTCGTTAAATTAGGGTTTTAGGTTTAGATTAGTTTACTTTTTTCTAATTAGGGTTTTCTTGTTAGGATTTTCTTTATGGTTTTAGGGTTTAGATATGCTTTGGTTGTATTTTTTTATTGCAAGTAGTTAGCTTGTTGGACAATCTAATGCATTTATCATGCATTCACCCTTTGTGTTGCATTTACTACATGACCATTGCATGGATATTTCAATTGCAATCAAATGGTGTCTTTGTTGTATTTCCATATCATTACATTGCATTGTAGATCTTCTTGTTGCATTAGATCGTGCATTCATCTTCTTGCGTACACTAGTCATTGACCTAACATTTAATTTTCTCCCTATGTTGCATGCCCCTACAAATTTATAATGCCATGAAAAGCCTTCCCTATCTCTCTTCGCACATGTCGAAAGCATAGAAGAGACTCCCTTGCCACCTTGCCCTAATTTTGAAACCCTGACCCTAATAGTTGTTTATGGTTCTGGTGGTTTCTTGAAAGGGAAGCCTCTCTTAGAACCGATCATCAAAATTGAATCCTAAACATATTTCCTACGAGTCTAACTCTCAGCAAGGAAAATACGAACATGTGCTTGTCGGGAACCCTAATCAGTAGATTTAACCTATACCCATAACCTAAACCTCATGCGCGACATGGTATTGAATATTCAATGACTTGTTTTCATTATTTAATTGTAAACTAGAGATGAGATGTGGAATCTTAGCATGAGGGAAAATCTAAACCTAAAAATATTTTAGTTTCTGTAAAACAAGGAACAACCTCTCTTTCTAGTAAAATAAGTCAAGATCCCTCATTTTCCCTGGCAAAATAAACACTTAATGAATGGTGCCAATGTGCACATACAAAAAATAAAATTGAATAAAGGGTAGAGGATTGAGAAAGGTTTCCTGTGTACGGAGGTGGTGCAACGACTCCGTCAAGGTACTAGACAAGCTTACTAGCAGCGAAGCGACATTTGTGATTCCTTGAGTGACTCTGCCAGGGTACTGAACATGCCCTTTGGAAGTGGAGAAACACTAAAAACTCACTTTAAATTTTTGTATACAATAAACCATTTGCCTTGTTCACTACATCATCATTAACTATTGGCATGTGTGAACTTTCGATCTAGTGTTTAATGACTAATGAGATCCAACTAAAACACAAGGGAAGGGCATATCCACATAAGGTCAAAAAACCTTAGAGGGACCCATAGTGCCTATTCAATACTTCCTTGCACTATTATTCCAAACATTATTTACTATAGGTGTGTAGCCAGAGATGTTGGATTCTACCAATGGTTCGCTAATTGATGTAGCCACTACAACAACCCCCAAAAATTAGCATATTACCAAATTTTGGGTCCCCCCTATGCTTGTCAAGATCCCAATGGTTAGACTCATGTTTGTATTGGCCATGCTCTTCATGACTAAATTATCATCAACACTATTGTTTCTTATGCCCATGTAGTGAATATTTCTCACATCCCATGCATTTTATCATTTTAGTCAATATATTGGGGTTTGATCATGATCCCCTTCAACTGAGGTCATCTTACCTATGTGCAGGTCCTATATTCCATGGGATGTATTCCAAAATATAGGAAGGTTTTTTATGTTGATAATCATGCCATATCTTGGCCTTCATATGTGTGAGCCCATTAGGGTTTGAGTAATTTTTGTCTCGCTCAAACACTATCAAAACCCTAGGCTATAATGAATATTATTAAAGGGATAAATCACGTTGGCTTGATATTGATGATTAGGTTTGCATTCTCTTGCTTGTACGCGATAAAATTTTAATCTTACTTTCAGTTGCATTATTCATATCATCATTTCTCTAAATATTGGTGTACATAAGTGTTCAATTTTTGAAGAAGAAGTCTTTGCACAAAAGACTAGGTTGTTAAAGCTTTGCAATCTATGCAACATATTATTCTTCCAACAAAGAATTTGAATATTTAAACCAGTGTTGTTTGAAAATCCATCAAATTGCCTCTTTCGTAATCATTGCAAGATCTACTTGAGATGAGGAAAATCAAATCATGTTTTCCGGGGATCTTATTTTTTTTAATGTTTTAGGCTTTCTATTTAAATTCATTAGAATTACTTTGGATTAAAAGGAAAATAAAAAGAAAAATATCTTATTTTCTTACATGTCACATCATAGGTCTCTTATTCAACACAAATGTTGAGCCTTCAAAAGGTGAACACCGAGTACCCTAACGCACTATGGAAAGGCTATATCGAGTGATTCCACCGTGGAGAAACTCTATATATTATCGCTTACATTTATGTGAAGAGGCATATTGTCAAATGCATACCCATATGTATTTGGGTATCAATAGTGTTAGCGAGGTGCACATAGAGTGTTTGCAGTGGTTCATAGAAGATCCACTAAAAAGGTGTTGAGGTTGCATTTAAAGGCATCAAACCTAGCGACCCAACAAAGTCACATGTAGAAAACTAAGCCACCAAGGGATAACGAAGGTGGAAAAAGAGCATAACGAGAGTATCCATCAAAATCCATGCCCATAAACTTTTGTGAGGCCCATGATCTTTGGTGGGCGAGGAATAAAAGCAAATAACTAGGCCATGCATGAAAATATGGAAAACATATAGACGTTGGTCATTGAGAAGGTATTGGGTAGGGTAATTTGGACCTAAAAAATGTTGCACTATCACCATAGGAAAAGGAGCAAACCACACCGTGTGTGGACAAAGCGTCTAAGCCTTTAACAAAGGCCAATGAATTTAAGCCTCCCATTAATTATATGATTGGGTCAATGCGCACGTTAAAACAATAATCGACACTATCACACCATGATCATTATAAATGTTATAAAATGTTTATGGTAAGAACGACCCTTGCAATATGCGGTTGAGGCACATTAAGACACCTCGCTAGTATGGTGAAGAAATACAAGTACATTTCGATGATAATCCATGCAATGCGAGAGTGAAGATACCATTCAAATAGCCATTTTAATAACACACTAATGTGTCAAACCATTTAGAAAAGGCGTTGATGTTCATTTCAAAAGAAACTGTGCATGGTTCATGAACCCATCCAGAGAACAACATATCAAAAAGGTCAGATTCTTTGACGTAGTGTATGGCGGGCCCTAAAGTTAAATAAAAAAATTATGGATGTATCTTGTTGAAAGGAACATTTTAAGGAAAATGCAGGCCATGTGCTGGTACTGTGACCATGCCAACACACAAGGAACAAAGACCTATCGACATATACATAGGCAAGGGGTTGGAAATCAATGATAGATAATGCGATATATTGGCAAAGGGAAAGGACGTTGGTCTCTCTTGTGTCAATAACAAATATCATAGTAAGCACGAATGACCAACACGTGTTTCAATTATTTAGATACTACGAGAAAGTAGGGCATCCTAGTGGTAAAAACATGCATATGCAGAAACTTAAAAAAGGAAAAAACTAAAAATATTTTGTTGTTAACAACATTGCAGGTATTATGAGCGAGAGGAAGCTAATAATGTTTTGGACAAAGAAAGCATGGAAGATTTCAGGACACCATAGAATCTTGTGTAGAATTAGTAGTGCCACCATAAGGAGCACTCCGAACTTACATCGAAGGAGGTGATTTAGAAATTTGGTCAAGAGATTCTAATACATAAGCCAGGTTAATGAAATCAATGTTAACATTAACTGGTCGGCTTCCTCGTGTCATGGACAGGGTTTTTTTAAAAGGAAATGCACAAGATAAAGGAGAGAGTGCTCATGCAAATTACGTTCTATGTGGGCTTCGTATGAATAGGTGAGGCATAGGCAATGAAGACCATAAAGGCATTGGAACTGTGGAAGGAGCCCATCGCATCACATCATAAATCATTATATAGCAAATTTTCATTTGATAAACTCTGAAATGAAACTTGAAGAAAACAGTTTCCAATTGTGACTAGCGTGAAGGTCGTGCTTTTAAAATGCTACTTGAATGATCACACTTTCACAATGTGAATTGGATAGTCACATCAGCATTCCTCTCCAGATTTGAGACTAGACCCCCCTGTCAATGTTGTAGGTCACAATATCGCATCCCAAAGCCTTACCAAAAGATGTGACTATGCGACCTCTCCTAGGTCGCTAAGTGATAAAACCACAGTTGAACTAATCGACAATCCACTCAACCTCCACTATTTTGCGACCTTGTGACCTGACCATTCTTTAAATCCACTAAGACGCTAGTCACAAAATCGTAAATGTCTGGACTAGTAATTTTTTCTACCTCCTTTCCTCCGCGATCTTTTGACCCCTCCTCCAGCTAGACCAAGCATTTGCATCCATCCTAGAAATCCACCTATAATTTAGAGAGTTTAATGTGTGAAAGGAGTGTTGAAATTAAAGGACAAGCGATACCTTCTTTGAAGTAAAAGATATGGAGGAAATTTTGTCAAATTCTTTGCGGGAGGGTATAGTAAATGCTTAGCAGAAAATTGAAAGCGATATTATAAACAAAAGGGGACCCCAAGCATCCAGCTACCACAGTATATTTTATATTACCCAGGTCTGGTGCAATAAGACAAATGGATGCAAGGGGTACCCATGCAAAGTCATCAAAGTTATTATATTATTCTGTAAAGTTTAAACTATAATTATTGTAATGACAGATAATATGCATGACAAAGACAACGGGAATGGTGAAGTCATATTAACACACTATGTCCCATTAAACGAAAAGAACTTCATCCAAATAAATGTTAAAGCAACGCCTCGTGCGACCTTCACTTGTATAATTGCAGGGAACCTTTGGCTGCCTATCGTAGATGGAAAATGTGACTACCCTTATATACCAAAATAGCGACGTGGCTATGCTTGAGGTCGCAGGGTACAATTTTAGTAGCAACACTACGACTGGTACTTGCGACCTATCTTGTAATTCTTACTTGCGACCATATGAAGCTCTCTATACCTAATAAATATACACACCTTGACATGGTTACCTCCCTATATGTGTGTTTGGCAGCTAATATGGTAAGGAACAAAGGCAGTGGGACTAGTTCCCATGTGCCAAAAGGAAACTGCATAAATCCCATGTTCCTTATTTCAAGCATCACCTACACCTTAAATGCCAATATAATGAATGATATCATGTTCCTTATTTCAAGCATCACCTAAAGCTTAAATGCCATATAATGAATACCTCTTCTTCTCCTTAGTTAAATTGTTTTGAACATGGATTTGGCTATGGAGTGCAAAGATACAAAAAAATATCAATTGCGCAGAGTTGTATGTAAGAGAATGTCAAGCATTAAGCATGAAGACAATTCAAAGGGGATGTTGGAAGACTTAAAAGGAAGGTTTATGGTTGTTAGCATGGTGTCATGACCAAAGACACAAGCAATAAAGCCAAAGACATGAATTCTATGTTGAACATATAGATGGTTTCTCCCACCCATTTTGGTGACAACAAAAGAAACATATGAAGGCTTGGGCATATTATACAATGGGCACAATCAAGATCACATTATAGGAATACAAAGACAATATAGTATAACAATAGCACAATACTACATGTGTTGGAAGCATACAAGGCAAGTGTTGCAAACAGACAAAGTCATGTAAGTTGCAAAGGACTTTGATCCATGTATCGAAGAAGACCATGAAATGAAGGGACACGAGAGAAAAGGAAAATCAACATCAACTATGATCCTCTTAAAGCTTAGAGTGATGTGGCATGAGCCATATTCTAATAAAGGACTATATAGGGGTCCCAATTAATGTCTTTCTTTCAATCAAGTGATTATGCTTTTTAGTTTCATTCTTTGTTGGAAAGTATGTATGACCAATGCCATTTGTTTGTAGGTAGAAGATTTGCATGAATAGAACTGGGGTTTTCTTACAAGAGGTTGTGCAACTAGGGTTTCAGCAAACATGCTAACTGGCCGTGTTAGCCCATGAGGTGCAGTGTTGTTATTTTTACTGGAAACGTGCCCTGTTTTAGCTCTGACGGCCACGTCTCCTCTTGCTCTGCTTTGGCCATAAGCCGAACTTCAAAAATATTACTCTTGCATCTATAATTGCATCGGGTCGTGATCCAAATGGATCCAAATATTCTCTCTAAGTCTTGAAAATCTCATAAAATCATGCCAAAGATCAAAACAATCACATGAGAAGAGCCCTTAGAATGGCAGAGAAACAGTATCAGGAGGCCAAAAACACTTAAAAACAGTGAAAAGCAAAGTATCGAAGGCATAAACAAGTGAAGGCACAGTAGCCATCAGATCTGGCCGATCAACGGTCTAGATCTAATCAACAACATCACAATCGGCTTCCACAATGGAGCGCTTACAACGGCCCGGGGCTATTGCGATATGCGATTGCGACTAATCGCATCACGATATCACAATCAGAGAAACATTATGGAGCGGGGCCTATACCTATACATGTATGCGATGCGATTAGCTAGACTCGATAACTATATAAACATTATTGCATAGATTTTGAGATCTGCTAAAAGGCGTTTTTTAATGTATTTTCACATATTTCATTATTTCAAGAAATACAAAGAAACAATGTCGATGCGATAAGACCCAGACCCAAAAGGGTTCGTGAAGGGAAATATATAATATTTGAAGTCCGGAGGGAGCCAATTTTCACGTTATTTTCACGATTTTTAACATATTTTTAAAATACAAAGGAGCAAGGCCGAAGTGACTTGCGATAGCGATGAGGACAGACTCGATAAAGGAATAGACTGTATTTAAGGACTTTTGAAGTCCGAAATGAATAGAGTTTTGGTGGAATTTCACAGTGTTGCAGCGTTTCTCTGTGTAAAATAGAAAACAATCATTTTTGGTATTCGAAAGGATTTCAAAGGCCTGAAGACCCATTCCATTATAGTACAGGTGGCCAACATCCTTAGAAGCATTTAGCAATGATTGCTAATGCTAGAAGAGGGATTCGAGCGGATAGAGATCGGGAGACAAATGGCCGGAAGGGGAAAAAGCCACTGTGATGCAACCGAACCAACAGAAGTGATCATGGAGCATCGCTGGCATGAGCGAGCTACCTGAGAGCGTGGAAACATTATAAGAATTTGGTTATTGTGTTGTTAGAGAAAGTGACCTCTGGCCCATGTCTGTCTAATCATGGCATCAAGCAGTTAGAAGCTAAGGGGGATAGATTAAGACATTTTGAGCCTCAGAGAGCTCGAGAGCATTGTAAAAATCCTATAAGTGGTTGAAAGTTAGAAGTATCAGGGATTCAACTTTTGGAGACTGTGGATACTCTGCTCTTCTCAGTGTCTCATCTTCATTCCAATAATACAAGCTTCTTTTGTTGTTATATGTTCAATTGCCATTTTTCCCTCTGTTCTAAGCTTGCACTTGAATAGGTTATTCATGTTTTCTTCTCTGTCGAATGCCAGATGACTATCATCTTATCTTTATGTTGATAAAGTAGATTTGTAAGCTTCATTTACTTTCTATAGCTAGCCATTCATATGTGTTTATGTATGTATCTACTGGTACAGTCAGGATTATCCATCTATTCATTGAATCTATAAAGTGTTGAGCATTGGTGGTTGAAAGCCTTGTCAAGCTGAGGGTGTTCATTCATGTTTTGAGTGAAAATAGAGTTGAAACAGTCATCTTACTTGATTCAAATCCCAATCCATTCCAATAGTTCAGAGAACGATATTGAAGATTTATATGTTTCCAGGCATCTCCGAGCTACAACCTAGCAGAGCTTCTTGGAGTGCTAACATAATTGGCACCATTGCTGGGGAGAGGAGACTGAAGATTAGCTTCCCTGGGAGACAACATAGATCCAACTTTGATGATAGACAAAGTCTAGGAATTTTTTTTGTTGTAATCATCTATCTATCAAATCTACTGGAAGATGAACCTCTTGGCGACTCCACTTCATAGTTCTGGCTCAGTTTGTGAGGCATACTTGAAGAAATCCTCAGAAGCCACAAGCTAACCCAGTATCTGACCCTGAAAAAATTATCGAAGAAAGAAAGGCATTGCAAAAAGGAGCATCAGGTTCAGGTAGGTCTAAACAATATTCTATATCTCTTCAAGAAAATTCTATAATAGAACAAATACATGGTGAGAGTATAGCATCTAATACTAGCAATGAAGAAAATATCTCAAAGATTCATAGAGCTCCTTATTCTTTAGGTCCTCCTTTTGTTATAAGCCTGAAGGAAGCCTCTCTTCCTATCCATCATACTCCTTTAGTCCTATCAGTGACTCCTTAGCCCTCTTTCATTCAGACTTCCAGTACCCTTATGGCCACCACAGCTATGGCAGGACCACAAGCACCGACCAAAATGGAAGGAATCATAACTACTAGGTATGGACCTCTAGTACCGCCCACTCCTTTGAATGCCATGCCTACTAGAGAATATCAAAAGTATAGGCCTAAGTTCACTGGGACTGAAGGTGTTTCAACTGAGGAACATCTTAAATCATTCTATAGCTATGCTGATAACCTAGACATTAGTGAATATGATGTATGGGTGAGTGTCTTTGTCCAAAGTCTAGATGGAGATGCTAGAAAATGGTTCAGAGAACTAACCCCAAGGTCTATAGTAGATATTAAGGCTTTAGATGATGCATTCCTAAAGCATTGGGGGGATAAGAAGGATCTACTCTACTACCACACTGAGTTTGGGAACTTAAAGAGGGAAAATGGTGAGTTGTTGTCTGATTTTAATAAGAGGTTTAACTGCATGTACAACAAGATACCAGTTGAAGTAAAACCCACCACTACCTCTGCTAAACTCACCTATGCCAGTGCCTTTGATTCTGACTTCTATCTACTGTTGAGGGAGAGATAATGAGCTACCTTAGATGATATGCAGGATGGAGCCTTGGAAGTAGAATCAAACATCATGGCTACAGAGAAGCTCAAGGGGAATGTTGATAGAAGGAGACAGAGGGGCGAATCTTCATCATCTTCAGATCCCAAGATATATAAAATGACCAAGATGATAGAGTCATTAGCCTCTGAAATCTCCAAATTAAAGGTTGAGCAGCACCCTGGGAAAGGAAGAGTTCCTAATACCTTTTCTCCTAGAAATCCAAATCCATATAGAAGAGCTAATGAGCAGTTGTAGATTTTGCAAAGAAGAAAAGATGCCAATGAAGACCAAAGGGTGAAGAACCCTTTCCATAATGTAGTAATGGAAGAAGAGCAGTTTGAAGAATATGATGAGATCCATTGTCTAGAAGACAAAGGTAGTGCCTCCTTTTTGACCTCAGCTACCTATGAAAAGTCATTATTCAATGACCAAATTAGCCAAGAGAGGGATGGTGGAGCCGTTTTGAAAACTGATGATCAACATAGATATGATCTGAGGTTGAAGATGAATAATGCCAAGGAAACTCTTGTTCAGAGAGCTATTGTCCCTGTAATACAACAAGCTAAGAAGTAAAAACGACCAGCAGTTGATACCATCATCCTCAAAGCTCCAGCTTACGAGGTAGGAGGCCTTGACAAGTCTCCTTCTCCTTTCAGTTTTGAATCAGAAATTCAGAAGCTAAGCATACCTATACGTCTGATTGAACTAGTGAACAATGAGCCCTTCAAGAGATCTAGCCTCAAGGCCCTTGAGCCTAAAGCCATCCAAGCCTCCACTGACTATGTAAATCTGAAAGATGACAAATGAGCTGTTGTTCTCAGCCCAATGATTGAAAATTGTGATAACAACTCCCCATCATTCTATGTATCTTTGATTATTCATGACAAAATCCTTCACAACTACCTTTTGGACACAGGAGCCAGCCATAATCTAATTCCCAAGGCTTTCATGGATGAGTTGAGTCTTGACATTACCAAGTCTTATCATGACTTGTTTTCTTTTGAATCTAGAAAAGTGAAATGTTTGGGATTAATCAAGGACCTAGCCATCACCTTGTCTCCGCTACCCGTGAAGAGCATGATGATGGATATTGTGGTAGCAGATGTACCCCCCAAGTTTGGCATGTTGGTCTCTAGAGGTTGGATCAAGAGATTAGGTGGAACATTGCAAAATGATTTGTCTTATGCTACTGTCTCAATTTTTGGAGGTGAGAGTAAGAGATTATACAGGGAAGCTCAATTGGCTTATATAATCAGTGATGAAAGGAATCCCACTAATCATCCCATCTATGTTGTTGACACTAATTTTGGAGCCTGTATTCTACAAATTTAAGAATCCTAGTTGGCCTCCATGCAACTTAAGAAATCGGTTTTCCAGATCACAGAGGAAGAAGGCCCACAAATTTGGGACATGTTCTTTGATGGAGCTTGCACTAAGGAAGCTATAGGGGCAGGTGTAGTCCTTGTGTCCCCCACACAAGAATGAATTCATTTATCTTTCAAGTAACCTTTTAGGTCACAAATAACATAGCAGAGCATGAAGCCTTGATATTGGGATTAAATGTTGCTAAAGAAATGGGCATCAAAGGTCTGAAGGTGTTTGGATATGTAGACCTTATCATTCAGCAGGTCAACAAAACTTTCCTAGCAAAGCATCCAAGGCTGAAAGCATACAGAGATGAGGTATGGAAGCTCAAGGAATCTTTTAATATTTTCAACATTTCTTACATCTCGAGAATGAAGAACCAGCTTGCTGATTCCCTTGCTATGTCTGCTAGCACGTTTATTCCTCCTTTGCTTCCCAAATTGACTTATGAAGTTAAGGTGAAATATAGACCATCTCTGCATGACAATGTCAAATACTGGAAATTTTTTGAAGATGATGATGAAATTAATAGGTTTTTACAAGTCGTTGATAAATTTTATGAAATGCACATCGACCAGGAAAATGAAACCATTGAAGAATACAACTAGTCTAAGCTAAAGGACGAGATTGGTCGTGCCATCATTGTTCAGATGCCTAGTAAGCATATACCCAAAGGATTGGTGCCCCTAGAGAATATGTTTGATCATAATGCTGTACCTTATAAGCCTGCCAAAATAGAAAATGAGTCTGATGTTCATAAACATAATGTAGGGAGTCCAACCCATTCAAAGTACATAAATTTGTCCACTCACTTGTCTTCTGCCCAAAGTTCCGAAGATTGCACCCTAATGAAACAATTTGATGATATTTTTGCTTGGGAATACAATGGTCTTAAGACCTATGACACCAACATCATTCAACATAAGATTCCACTGGAGTATAACACCATCCCTTTTAAGCAGAAATTAAGACTTATCAACCCTCTCTTATTGCCTTTGATTGAAAAGCAAATCAAGAAGTTGTTGGATGCCAAGATCATAGTTCCCCTAAGGTATTCAAAGTGGATAGCTAACCTTGTAGTAGTAAGAAAGAAGAATGGAGAAATCAGGCTTTGTGTTGACTTCAGGAATCTGAACAAATGCTCTAAAAAAGACAACTACCCCTTGCCTAAAATGGAACACTTGCTGCAAAACGTTTCAGGGGCTAAAGTCATGTCTTTCCTAGATGGATTTTCAGGTTACAATCAGATTGTTGTACAACCAAAAGACTAGGAAAATACTGCCTTCACTACTCCTTGGGGCAATTTCATGTACTCTAAGATGCCTTTTGGACTGATGAATGCTGGGGCTACTTTTCAGAGGGCCATGGACATAGACTTTCTAGGAGAGGAGGACAAGTTTGTCCTTATTTACCTTGATGACATAACATTTTTTTCCAATAGTCACAAGGACCATTTGCAAGATTTGAAGAAGGTGTTTCTAAAGTGCAGATGTTTTGGAATTTCTATTAACCCAAAGAAGTCACAGATTTCTCTAGAAGAAGGCAAACTATTAGGACATAGTGTTTCTACTAAAGGTGTGATGATGGATCCAACAAGAGTTCAAGCAATTCAGACATTGTCCATCCCAAGGTCAAAAAGGGACATTCAATATTTCTTGGGTAAGATTAACTTTGTCAGAAGGTTTATTCCAAACTTCATAGAGCTAGTGAAGCACATCACTTCCATGCTAAAGAAAGGATCAGAAATAAAATGGAAAGATGGTGCAAGAAGCTCTTTTGAAGCCATCAAACAAGCTATCATGGAAGCTCCCACTCTAATTAGCCCAGATTATAACAGGGAGTTTTATATCTTCTCTTTTACGTCTTATGATACAATGGTTGAAGTTCTATTGTAGAAAAATGTTGAAGGTGTAGAGCACCCTGTGGCCATTTTCAGCGAAACTCTAAGGGACATTGAACTAAGGTACGACCTTATTGAAAAACAAGCTTATTCTCTCATAAAATCTTTAAAGGCATTTATAATTTATATTCTGCATTCCAAAGTGGTGGCGTATGTACCTTCAGACTTACTAAAAGATGTCCTAACTCAGCCAGATATTGATGGAAAGAGAGCTAAATGGATTGCAAAATTCATAGAGTTCAACATAGAGGTGAAGCACACCAAGCTTGTCAAAGGTCAGGGCTTGGCTAAGCTTATGGACGAGGAAAATTGTAGTTTGTTAGACATCAATTGCGTGGTTTCAAATTCAAGTGGTGAGTGGACAGAGGAAGCAACAAAAGAGTAAGAGTAGAATCAGCCTTTGGCTGAAACTCTAGCCACGTGTGAATGGTATTCCAGTATAGTTCATTTTTTGCATAAGCTAGAAGTCCCTCCAGGGCATAGCTCAAGTCAAGCCCGGGCCATTAAGCTCAGATCAGCCAAATTCTGCATTAATGAAAACCTTCTCTATTGGAAAGACCCATCAGGGATCCTCTTGAGATGTCTAGACAAAGGACAATTTGTGGAAGTCACGCACGAGTTCCATTCTAGCATCTGTTGAGGGCATCATTATTGGAAAACCATGGCCCACAAGATCCTGAGAGTTGGGTATTATTGGCCTAGTCTGTTCTCTGATGTGTTTTGTTTTGTGAAGTCTTGTGACAAATTTCAAAGGTTTGCAGGAAGACAATAACTAAAATCTCTGCCCTTGAAGCTAGTACATGCCAATGGTCCCTTTCAACAATGGGGCTTGGACTTCATAAGTGAGATCAATCCGCATTCCAACGGCCATCACAAATGGATCTTAGTAGCCATTGATTATTTTACCAAATGGATTGAAGCTCTACCCACTAAAAATTCTAATCATCGGGTTATCATAAAGTTATTGAATGAGAATATTTTCACTAGATTTAGTTGCCCAACCAAACTAGTCTCGGATAATTCAGCAGCTTTCAGGGTAGAATAATTAGTGGACATGTGTGAATCCATGGGCATTCAATTAGTGCATTCTACCTCATATTATCCTCAAGGCAATGGCCTAGCAAAATCATCTAACAAGAGTCTTGTAAGGATAATAAAAAATTGTTGGAGGACAAAAAAAAGAACTGGGATTCCAAGTTGAAGTTTGCACTATGGGCTGATAGAGTTACCAACAATAAGTCCATAGGAAATTCTCCATTTAAGCTGGTTTATGGCGTTTTTGTTGTTTTTCCTATCTAGCTGATTCTACCTGTGGCCAAATTCTTGCAAGAAGAACAAGATAAACATAATGACATAGCGAGGAGAATGAGTAACTTGGTTGAATTACAGCAGATCAGAGAACAACTGGTTAAGAAGTCAAGAATTCATTAGAAGAAGATCAAAGAAACCTTTGATAGAAAGGCAAAAATGGGCAGTTTGCAGGTTGGTAACTGGGTCCTCAAATGGGATGCATTGAAGGAAAAGAAGGGAAACCATGGTAAATTTGATGCCTTATGGACGGGACCATTTTTCATTGATCAAGCTCAGATGAACAATACTTTCATTCTACACAATTTGGAGGGTGAAGGCATTTTTCATGGCCCAGTCAATGGGCAGTTTTTGAAACTTTACTTCATATGAGGCTTTAAGGCCTTAATATTGTAATAGGTTTGTTCAGTTTTTGTTTTCTATGCAAATAAACTCTATGCCCAATGGAACACGAGGAAATAAGTTTTTTTTGGTTGTTACTAGAGAAACGCAGTAGTCTGCAGTTCTTGAAACCTCACAAGGAGGCTTTCATCCCCAGAAGGAGCCAGTGTTAGCCCCTGAGGTGTAGTGCTTCTATTTTTAGTGGAAATGTCCCCTGTTTTAGCTCTGAAGGCCATGTCTCCTCTTGCTCCACTTTGGCCATAAGCCGGACTTCAAAACTATTACTCTCACATCTAGAATTGCATCGAGTTATGATCCAAATGGATCTAAATATGCTCTCTAAGTCTTCAAAATTTCATCAAATCATGCCAAAGATCAAAACAATCACATGAGAAGAGCCCTTAGAATGGCGAAGAAACACTATTGAGAGGCCAAAAACATGTAAAATCAGTGAAAAAAAGAGTGTCGGAGGCATAAACAAGTGAAGGCATAGTAGCCGTTAGATCTGGTTGATCAACGGTCTAGATTTGATCGGCAACATCACAATCGGCAACCACAATAGAGCGCTTGCAACGGCACGGGGCTATCGCGATATGCGATTGCAACTAATCGCATTGCTATATCATAATTGGAGAAAAGTTATGGAGCAGGGCCTATACCCATACATGTATGCGATGCAATTAGCTGGACCTAATGGTTATATAAAGATTATTGCATAGATTTTGAGATCCGCCGAAAGGCATTTTTTAATGTATTTTCACATATTTCGTTATTTAAAAAAATTCAAAGAAACAACGCTAATGTGATAAGACATGGACCCGAAAGGGTTCGTGAAGGAAAATATATAATATTTGAAGTCCAGAGGGAGCCAATTTTTAAGTTATTTTCATGATTTTTAACGTATTTTTAAAATACAAAGGAGCAAAGCCGAAGCAACTTGCCATAGTGATGAGGACGGACCTGATAGAGGAATAGACCATTTGAAGGACTTTTGAAGTCTGGAATGAACAAAGTTTTGGCGGAATTTCACAGTGTTGCGGCGTTTCTCTGTGTAAGACAGAAAACAATTGTTTTGGTATTCGAAAGGATTTCAAAGGCCCGCAGACCCATTCCGTTACAATACAAGTGGCCACCATCCTTAGAAGTGTTTAGCAATGATTGCTAATGCTAGAAGAGGGATTCGAGTGGACAGAGGCCAGGAGACAGATGGCCGGAAGGGAAAAATCCACAGCACGATGCAGGCGAACCAACAGAAGTGATCATGGAGCATTGCTGGCACGAGCGAGCTACCTAACAGCACAACAAAATTACTAGAATTTGGTTACTATGTTGTTACAAAAAGAGACCTGTGGCTCATGTCTGTCTAATGATAGCATCAAGCAGTTAGAAGCCAGGGGGGATAGATTAAGACACCTCGAGCCTCAAAGAACCTGAGAGCATTGTAAAAATCCTATAAATGGCTGAAAGTTAGAAGTATCATGGGTTCAACTTTCGGAGACTGTCGAGACTTTGCTCCTCTCAGCATCTCATCTTCATTCCAATAATACAAGCTTCTTTTGTTGTTATATGTTCAATCACCATTTTTCCCTCTGTTCTAAGCTTTCACTTGAATGGGTTATTCATGTTTTCTTTTCTGTCGAATGCAAGATAACTGTCATCTTATCTCTACGTTGATAAATTATATTTGTAAGCTTCATTTACTTTCTGTAGCTAGCCATTCATATGTGTTTATGTATGTATTTGTTGGTATAGTCAAGACTCTCCATCTATTCATTGAATCTATAAACTGTTGAGCATTAGTGGTTGAAAGCCTTGTCAATCTGACGGTGTTCATGCATGTTTTGAGTGAAATTAGAGTTGAATCATTCATCTGACTTGACCCAAAACCCAATCCATTCCAATAGTTTAAAGAACGATATTGAAGATTTATATGTTTCCAAGCATCTCAGAGCTACAAACTATGAGAGCTTCCTGGAGTGCTAACAAGCCCCATGAAAATAGCCCAAGGAATTGTGCCAACCGTAATGACAGGTGAATGCACAAGCACATAGACACTTAACATAGTAATTGAACATTATCACCCTATTCAATAGCTTGTACAAGTCACCATACCATTGCAACAAGATCGGAAAAAATCATTAAGGTTTCAAGCAACCTTCTTTATTCTCCTCACAATTTCTTCGATATCATATTATAAATGTTTCTCAGCATAATACCAGTAGCTTTTTTGAGATTTATTTGAGTATGTAATAGTCATTAGATGATAGAGAGTAGTGAGGAAGCTCAAGAGTCATGAGGGTAGTTCAAAGGTTGTGTTAGGTGAACAATCACCTTACCTCTATAAATTCATCCTCATGCCTCATTAGAAGGGGGAGCTAGAGGCACTCAACTCTTGGAATCTAGTAGGGTGAGTTGTAGTGAGGATATGATTTGCATTGGATAATGGTATGAGAAACCCATGTTCCACTATTGGGCATTAATGGATTGCAAGATATGTACTTGTATTTGTAGCAACATTAATAAGAAGTTCTTCATTTCCAACATTGTTTCCCATGCTTACTCATAGGGGTCATATTGGTTGTCCGATATTTTGATTGTTTTTGTATGTGTGCCTTCATATAGGCAATATGTTATGGACCAGTTTGTAGTTGTTGCATGTGTGTTTTCTTCTGAATTTGTGTTTATTTATTCCACACCATGTTGGTGATCTATTGTAAACTAATTTTCAATTAACCTCTAACATGTTATTGTTCATGTATGTCTGGGGAAATTTTGGCTCACTGATCCTTCTCAAGGCATAGTTGTTCTAATTGTTGTTGTGACTTTGTTGTACCTCTTTCTATAGTTTTTCAATCTCATGTTAAATTTGTTTCATTTTCCAAGCATTCTATTCTTATCCTTTCTCTAACAGTATCACATTTGACAGCTAGGAGCAAAAACCAACATGATGTTGGTCGGGCCTACATACCAGATGGGGCTTGTATCCCAAATGGTGTGAAGTCTAATTGGGACTTCATAGTGGGGAGGCCCCCTAGCTTTTGGTGTTATCTAGCACCATTAACATTATCATAGCATGACATGTCATCATATGTTGACATCACAACCAATTGACTACCACATCATCTGGTGTTGACTAGTATCCATTTTGCATTTATCATTGTGCCAAATGGTCATGTATAGAAGGAAGGCCTAGGGATCCTATGTTTTATGGTCAATTCCTTCATTAATAAAAAAAGTCTCAGGGTGCAAGATTTACGTTAATTATCATTGTTAGAAAAAAAACTTTGTCTACTGTCGTCTGTCTCACGCTAACACACATAACTTTCCACCTTTGAAATTGGTATGATGCTACATGAAATATTTATATCTTTTGGCGAACGTTTTCCCATTATGTGAAGTATTTCTACGATGCTACTATGTCATCACACCCATGTCTACACCATAAACCCTTTGTAATGGGACATGAAATTTACTATTGTTTGACAAAAATATTCTTGTGTGTGGACTCTGTCAACCATGAGAACATGGCTCTCCACACTAAAACTTTCCAACCAGCCATTGTGCACCATCAGTATTTATGTTACTTAATGGGAAAAATATCATCCATGCCTTTTTTCAGCCCATGTGAAATCTTGTGCCCTTAGAGCCCTACCAAAATTCAGACTATCATAACTCCTTATCCCTTTGGAGTTTTTCAAAGTGCCTTATACTCTTAGAAACATCTTTATGAGAATTATCCAACCATGTACATTGAAAGAGAACCTGAGTTGATTTATTGAAAAATACATTCCCTCAAAGATAGGAATTCAAATAAAGAGTATGCAAATACCAAAGACACATCAACAATAATTACTTTACATCAATGATAGTTGTATTTTTTATCAACAATCTCCAACGAGCTCCCCCTGAGCTTGCCACTTCTTGAAATCAATGAAAACACTTTGCTCAATAGAAATTTCCAAGACGCTTGTAATGTAATTGGAAAGACTACTCATTCAAAATATGTAATGTTCTGAAATAGGAAAAATAGTGATATGTAAAGCAAAAACAATTCTCAACACAGAATATTTTAACAAATAACACACATTCATAAAATTAGAAGTAGAGCTAGTTGAGCCATTTTATTAATCAATGGAGTAGTAAAATAGTATGGATGAATGCACCTGGGCTTGCCTAAATGGCAGGCATGACAAAATCTAGGTGATGAGACAATTATATCAAGTACTGGAAAATGTCTGCTCCTCTGATGCTCTGCGCTGCCCAGAAAACTATAGTGCTAGCTCAAAAGGAACTCCAAGAAACTCCACTTCCGTTGCTTAGAAAATGCTAAAAATTCATCCCCAATATCCTTGACCAAAATCCAAAAAAACCCATAAATTTTTTGGCCCGATTTTGACCTCCCAAAATCGACCCCCAAAGGCACTGTGAAATTCCTAGCAATTCTATACTTTCTACTGCAAATATACCGCTGGAAACCCCACTTCTAGTGCTCAAAAAATTATGGAACTTTATATCTAGGATCCTATTTGAAAACCCAAAAATGGTTTGGCTATATTACAACCTTCCAAATTCAGCCTCTTATATGGCCCACGCCCTCCAAATAGCTCCCAAAATACAACTTGCAAGTAATGACCACAAATTCCTCCTCCAAACTCTGAAATGGAAGCAAACCCCACTCCCAATATCTCCTATAACCTCCATGACAAAGCCCAACCTCAAGGACTGATACTCTACCCACCAAATGAGCTCCCACAAACTGCCTTTGCACTAGCCCAGATAGTGAGAAAGTCATACTACCAAGTCTAAAGCTCGAACAACTCCCAAACTCTCCCAGATGCTGACAATCCTCCCTAGCCTCTGGTGAGCCCCAGTATTGTAGCAATAATGCTACAACTCCTGGGGCTTCCTGTCTCTTAATTTTATCAACCCAGTAGTTCGTACAAACTTGGAAGCGGCGGTGCTATATGCACAAGTACTAGCTCTTGTCGCAGCTGTCACTTGGTCAGCTGGCACAAGTCCGCTAGGGCTCAAGCCAACTTCTATAGGCTCACAGAAGAAGTTTTATCAATGATGGACGAAAGCTAGCTCAAAGTAGACTAATCTACTTGACAAAAATGAACTGAAAGCAAATCAAAGCATGTAAGCCTAGGAAACCCTAATTTGACTAGTCTAACTTCTATAATGCAAAGAATGTGAATGAAACTTCTACCAATGCTGCTACTACCTCTAATAAGTGAAAATGCATGGATCTAAACTACTTGCATCATAAAAGACATGTTTTTGTACATTTTCATTAAGTGGGTGGAATGATTGTAATTTTGTGCTTATCAGGGTTTGGTTGTGCAGATGGGATGGAGAAGGAAGGAAAACGTGGGACAGGTTGGGGAGGCTAGGAGAGGTCCCTAGGGATCCTTAGCATCCATCCACAGAGGTTCCTCACATTCAGAAGCTCAGCAACCGAGTGAGTGGCCTCCTACAGGATGTCTGCAGGGGATCCTACAGGATACTCAGAGGTTTCTACAGGATAGTCCTGTAAGTCTTCTACAGGATGTTCTGTGCAATTCTACAGGATGATTGGCCGTGGAGGTTTTGGGAGATGATGGAGTGTTGGAGTGGTGTGGGAGGCTAAGTGAGATGGAGATGGACCTGATGATGGCTCAGGAGCTGGAAAATCAGATGAAGGAATAGGATGGGAAATGAGTGTAGGGAGTAGGTTGGAAGATAAAGGGCTATGTCAACAAAAATTGAAGGAGATGGAGCTATGTGGGAAATGAGAGGTTTGGAGGGTAAATGAGTGAGACAGAGGTTAAATAGGACTTGAGGATAGATCAAGAAGAAGAAGAAGAAAATGGTTTGAGAAGGAGCAACGCGAATGAAACAAATGACTTATGCATCAAAACAAGAAATTCATTAACCTATGATGATTGTGCCATGAAACCTATGAACAGAAATGGAAAACAAGAAATGAAACCTATGTGAAACAATTATGAAACTAAGTATTTATAAACCCAAACATGCATCCAAACTGATATCAAATTCTGAAAATGAGATTCAAACACTAATGATTGCATGGTGAAGCAAAGAAAGTGTTTTTGTTGGCAGCAAGGTTACATTGGTCCCAGCTCATGATTCCACTGAAGGGGAGGTGAGATCCAAAGTACTTGGTAGCCTTTTTTCTGAATATATTCCCTGTGATTAACCTATCAAGCAAATCTGAACATTAAAAACCTTTTCTAATAATCAAAAGCAACCTAAACAACAACGCATATTTAAATCCAAATAGCAGATTTTATTATGAGAATGCAGCAAAGACACATAAATATAAACAAGGGAGGTACTGGGCGCTTGAGATGGGCCCAACCCCAAGAACTACAGCCTCCCAAGAGAGATTTAGAGCTGGTACAAAGCTGAATCCATCTTTATTAACCAAGAATGAAAAGTTACATCAAAACTGTCCACAAGGAGAGCTTGAGAAAGAGCTGAAAGCAAAACTAATCCATGGCCTACAAATCGAATTACAAACTAGCTAACTAATGGCTAAAACAAAATGACTAACTAGCTACAAAAATGACTAACCACTAGCTAACCAAAAATGACTAACTCCTAGCTAACCAAAATGAGGCCCCAAGCCTTCTTATTTATACAATTTGAGGACCCAACAGTCCTCCTAAAAGTTAGGGACTTGGCTGCCCAAGACTTGTAGTTAACAGCAGTCCAACTTGACTTGCTTGGCTGCCCTTGTGCTCATTGATTTGGTGGCCTTTGAACTCCGAGCTGATGGTGGAGAATTCGAGGTAAGGACCCATAAATGAGGGGGACACCTTCCTACAAATCCTCTAGCTTGTTCTCCCACGAATTTGGCTGCCAAGTGCTCATTAAGACCTTCAATTTTGTCTCCAAGTTGACCAACAAGGCTACACAAAGCACCCATTAGACTTGTTGGCATAATGACTAACCAAATTCACTCTATTGACATAAAAATAATCAAAAATATGCAATAAACAAATGAGAATGGTGGACTAAGCCAAATTAGGAAGTTGAATGAGCCAAAATAATTGTACATTTTTGGGGCTCATCATCACCACCCTACTGAAAGTGTTGCTCATCCTCTGAGCAACCAATCTCTCTCGTTGTCTTTGATGGCCCTGATGGCCTTCTTGTCATGCCAAGCTTCTGAAGTTATGTCCTCTTCTCTGTCATGAAACCATGCTTCTTTGCTTCTTCCCACTACTTGCTCCTTTTCCTAAAGAATTCTCAGTTTGGATATGATTGTTCAAGTATATTCAGTCTGATGGCGGAAATGGTGGTGAAAGGAGATGAAACCAGTGGAGGATAGAAGAAAAGAGTGGTTGCATGCCTCCTCAACAGACTTCAAGCTTCAAATCCCTCTCCGAAATTGATTCTGGCCTGCCAAAAGGCTTCTACAGGAAAGTCCTGTAGCTTCCTGTAGAAGGTTGAACCGTGACTACATTGTGCCTGAACCTTGAAAGAAATGAGTGTTCATAGAGGGGATGATACAGCCTGTAAATTGAAGGTCAGAGTGGACATTTCCTTACTTGTTTCTACCACAAATTCTTGTTGGGGAGTTGAAATAGGTACCAAATTTACATCTTGACGGGAATGAAACAAAACAGCATGTTGCAGCACTTCCTTATCAATAGATTCAATCTCAGTAGATAGCATCTGTCCCTTCACGCATGCCTCTTCTGGTTGAACATGTTCCCTGATGGCCAGTTCAGGCTCAACTCCCTTCTGTTCAACCATCTCAACCTGTTCAAACCCCATTGGAAAACTAGGCACTGAACAGGAGACAGAAACAGTTACCAAAGATGGTTCAACCGGAACAGAACTGTTCTTTGAACAAAGTAAGTGACCTTTCTGTAAAGAACTTGAAACATAAACATCGTCAATACTGGCAACTAAGGCTTCAGTGAGTTGAGGAGTAGATGGCTCTTGTACTGATGCAAAAGCAAAAGTCTCTTCATTTAAATCAGGTGTGCGAATCTCCCTATAAGGTGCACGGGCTACCTCTGTAACAGCTGATGGAAACACGTTATGATAATCTAACTCCATATGACTTCCAGAATGATCATCCAAAGGTTGCATAGGAGAATAATCTCTTGCTTCATCTTTGTTCAAATAACCAGCTTCTGTAACAAGCGTGCGGGACTCCTCTTCTTTGGTCTCCAACTCATTTGAGCATGTGGCACCTTCAGCAACCTTGGAAGGAAAAACATCTTCTTCCACACGTGCAGCCGTAGAACTTGGACCAGGTGAAGAAACTGGATCTGCAAATAAGTCCTCATCAAAAACAAGACCCATTTGCGAAGCATCACCATCACCAAATCTCTCATCAAGACCAAACTGAGATCCCAAATAAACAGCGTCTTCCACAGGGTCTTGCAGAGTAATTTGCTCTCGGGTTGTAACATGATGATCCACAAAATTTCCATGGCAAAAGGAGCTATCTGGCAACTCTAAATCATCAAGATCAAAAGTTTCCGGAAGAGTAATAGAATGATATGGTGCTGTTGATGCCTCTGGGTGAGCCTGATACGCGGGATAATTTCAAAAACTGGTAGAAAAACTTAGTGGAGGACGATAGGTTAACGAATTGTACACACTTCAGTTGAGGATGTGGGAAGTACAGATGAACAGCAGTTCATGAGTTTTAGCTGAGCCGTCTTTAATTGCTGCGTGATTTGTGGTGAGGTGGCAAAAACATGTACGTTGGCTTTTCGAACTGCAGTGATGTTATGAACTGCATGTCTTCTTCTATTTGTTAATCAATTGATGCCCTATGCACTGGAGTTCAACACATCTACCATTGCCTGTGTTTTTCAATTTCCACGTGAATGACTATCCACGCATGCTGCGTGATTTTTTTCATGAGTGCTAGAGAACTGGATGTGGGTGGCTAGTTAGCTGGCCACCGATTTTTTAATCCTAATCATCTCATTCATTCATGCAATGTTCAGATTAGATTCATGCAAACAGAGGAATCGGTTTTGTCACGTACCTCGAAGTTGAATGGCTGTCGTGAGCAATTGTGGGCTGACCTTGCTGCATGCATTGATTTTATGATTGCATGATGGCTTGGCTGCTAATATTTGATTGTTTTTTTCATGTGCAGGTGTCTTCTGGCCGGATCCAAGCTCCAGACAATTGTTTCCACGTTCAAATTTGCATGTCCAAGCTGCTGTCGCTGCATCTTCCCCGAACCAGAACTTGTTTTCGACATTTCTCCCAAACGGTAGATTGGTTCGATCTGAAACTTGGTGAGAATGTTACTACCATCATTATGCATCTCCCATATCAAATTCGTGATCAATGGATGCACGGATTTCGAGAAAAATGGAAAATGGCTGAAGATTTCAGAGGTCGATTTCTCGGAAACCGTGCATCAGAATCTGCTGAAACTGCTTGGGTAGGCTACTATCACCCATGCGCATCTCCCCATGAAACAGGTTTTGAAACGGATGCACGGTTATGGAGAAAATGCAAAAATGGCTGATGGTGATGGAGGCTGATTTCTTGGAAACCGTGCACCGGAATTGCATGAAACTCCTCAGGCATGTTTTCATCAACCTTGTACAATCCCCCATAAAACGGTTTCTCAAAAGGATGCATGGTTTTCAAGTTATGGCAAAAACAAATTTGGTCCTGTTACACTGAAATTTGTCACCATGACTGTCTGCAGTTAATATGGCTCCATCAATAGTCATATTATCCTCCTTTTCAAGCCTCATACCTCTGCTCCTCATGTCAAACTTCAAAAAGAGAGAAAGTCACTTAAAAACATGTTTATCTCTGGGTACGCAGGTTTTCTCTACCTTGCCTGCGTGTACGCATCCCAAACACACTGTACATGCGTACTTGTACGCTCTGTAAGCGAAAGGATGGGTGCTTACCCCTAGAAAGGTCAAAAGGCGCGAGTTTCATCTTTAAAAAGTTACTTGTGGTCACTTCTAGAGCCTTCTAGAAGAGTGTTTGACGTGTATTGAGCGCCTCCAGATGGTTCATGCATCCCTATGATAGAGGAACTTATCCCATCAAGAGAGGAGGTACCCCATCCAAAAGAGGGAGTATCCCATTGATGTTGGAACTGAA
>APFE030232302.1:0-12963 GCA_000404065.3 Pinus taeda | reverse complement strand
AGTTATGGAATATAGATGATGAAGGCCAACCTATAATTCCCATAGGGAAGCCATCTTTCTTAGCTTTCAAACAAAATGATGTCTATTTAAAAGAACTAAAGGAAGGGATAACATCATACATAAAAATGTGGAAAGAAACTATTGGGAATGAGGATTCACCAATTGTTACAGAGGAATGGAAAAATAAAGTAGTGTATTGGGAAAAAGTTCTTGTTACATTAGATGGAATCTATAATGATCATAGAATAATAGATGGAAGTGATTCATCTTTTGAGGATTTCTAGCCCAGGACAAGGCACATTGTTGATGTTGATCATAATGCACTCCAAGTAATCTCAAGTATTATGGATGGAGATTTTGATAATGTGATAGATGAACCAATATATGTTGGACCCAAATGCAACAAGCCAAAACCAACTTTCAATCCGATGATTGATGTTGAGAAAGGAAAGATTTTGCTAGTTAGATCAGGAAATGAGGATGCAGGAGAGATGATTTGGATGGCAAAATCCATCTCAGATATCTTTAGGGATAATGAAAGTGAGAATCTTCATGTAAAGGTTGACTTGTGGAAGCCTATGTCAGGGAAATACAATGGAAAATTTTTAGAGCAATATTGGGTACCAAATCCTGATGACACAGAACTTGGCTCTATTCCAATTAATACCATAGTGTGGGCATGGATGCCAAAGAAAGAACATTGCAAGAAGCCCAAGATAAATAAATATGGTGTAGAAGCCATTCTTGATCTACTTGAGCAAATATCTTAAGAGTAGGTTTATATGATTCGTGAATGTAAATTTTTTTGAAGGATCTATTAATATACATTTAGACACACTTTTCCATATTTGTTGTATATCAAATATTCTCTTCATATTATTTTTGGAGGATTTTTATATTATTTAATTTTTCAATGTAATCATGTGTTATACAAATTACATGACAATGCCATAAAATATTTAAGTTTTCAAAGCTTTATTTGACCAACATGACTTCTCACCATATCAAATATGCATAATCAAATTCAATAATGCACTTAAAAACATCTTCTAAACTTGGTCTATTAAAAAAACAATGGAGTACTTAATTAGTATTCTATTTAATATAAACCATTTAAACACTTAATGAATAAATGCTAGACACTTGATATAATGTTTGAGGTGAGTTTTCCTTATTATAATTGATATAAATCAAATTCACTATTTTGTTGCCCTCTAATTTATAAAAAAAATATTTTGATCATTGAACAACACAACTAGAATTATAAAATATTTCCTCTTATAGATTTTGAATTGGTGCCAACATTGTACTAGTATAGTAAATTTGTACTCAACTTAGGAAAAGTAGTTAGTGTCAATTTAAAATGGTCAATAATGGTAAGAAAAACAATATTAGTACATTGTTAAATAACTTTATAGGTAAGTTTGTTTCTTTTTTTTTTGGTCGCAAAATCTATTATTCATGAGTCAAATTTAATACATAAATATAAATGTTAATGATAATAGAAATAATGTAAGGAATCTAAGTTTTAGATGAATGTTAATATGTTCTTTTCAATATAATATCCTTCAACACTACAGGAATAAAAACTAAACATTTGTAATAAATATCTTAGTCAATTTTGTCTCTTTCCTATTGTATTTGAAAATAATCAAATTGTACTACTTTGTTACTATTCTAATTCATGATTGATTTTGATCATTAAAATGATTAGTAATTGAGACGAGAGGCTCATTTTACAACCCAATATGGGGGGGGAAATAAAAATTATGTTCTAAACAGAAAAGGAAAAAAAATGAATATTTTGTAAAGTAATTAGAAGTATATAAAATGTGTGAATTAGATGTTTAAATCTTATACTTTTCAAAAATATTTCAGCTAGAGATACAAATAAACTATTTGAAGATTTATGTTAACTAATTTATGTCAATATCAACTTCATATATATCTATATATAAGAAAAAAGTTTTTTATGGTTAAAATTTTTATTTAGTCGTATAGATACTCTATTTAGCATTCAAAAATACAGTTTCAACAATGAAAAATAACACATTGTATCTTTCACTCAAAATGTTTGCACGTGAAGAAATTTGATCCCTACATCTGCACTTAAAATGGATCTATGATGGTATATATTGGACACATTACTATGATCATTAATAACTTTATACTTAATATATAGCTTGCATATTAATCTATTATTCATTAAGTAAGCCTCAAGTTTTTAACATAAAAGTACAAATAATAAATAATAAATAAATTATGCTACTACTCGCATTCAACATTTAATTTGATCCTAAAAAAATATTTTCTCCTCGACTCTAAAATGGTACAAACTTCCTACAATAGTATGTAATGTTGATGGTGATAATGATGATTATCATCCACTAAGACCAAATATGGTATATGAGAAGGTAAAAAGATATTACTAAATGTTATTTTGAATTTTATTGCTATGTTCAAAAAACATTAAAAGAAGTGTTTCAAGATCATCATAATTTTTTTTAGTTAAACAATCAAAAAGGTTGGTAGCATGACAAATATTTTGAAATTTAATTCCAATATGAGTATAAACTGGATGATCTATGAGAGTTTTTTAATCTTCAACCATATTACTAGTGTTGCAAAGGCGATAGACTTTTAAATTGTGCCAACACTTTCTTAGTAATAATTGTAGCTTAACACATACATGATATTTACTATATCTGATTATAATTAAATGGGTTAATTATAGTAACATACACATCATTATTTTCATAAAATAACCTTTAAAAACTTATCTTTTAGTATAAACCATAAAAACTATTAAAATAGATAATGGAAGGAATCCAAGATTAAGATGTGAAAGGTTTGCTTTAGCAAGTTTATATAATTTTTTTATAAAGTTTATCATGATAATTTTTACACAAAAAATGGTGAATATCTACATTAAAATTAGTGAACTAAGTGACTTTTTAATTCCTCATTTTGAAAAAACTTAATCTAGTTAAAGTTTTAAATTCTAGATCCACTGAATACTTCCAAATTTAATGAAATATGTGTTAATTGTCTTTGTAAAAAGATTTCGAACCTTTTCCCTGTTTTTTTCTGCTATAATCAAATGTGTGAAAAATAAATTTTTAATGAGTTGTCTTTAGTCATATTTTTTGGAAGCTTTTCTGTGGGTTTTTTCCGGTCTGATTTCTCTCTAACATGAATTTATTGAAATCACATGCTTGATGGGTAACCCCTACAAAATCCAAGTGTCATAGTAGTTTCTCTGGGTGTTGAATCCATATATAAAGTGAAAAAACCAGTTTAAATAACACAAATCAAGATTTCACCTCAAATTTTTTAGTTTGCCACACCAGAAAGTCCAAAAAGTAGTACTAAAGACAATTTTTTAATAATATTGAAAATTAAATATTTATTTTTTCAAAGTTAATCATTATAGGTTGCATTAATCAATGCTAAACTAATAATGGTCAATAGAAAAATCAATTGCTAGAGTTTTGCCTTGAGAGGTTCTAATAATAAGCGAAAGTTGAATAATTCATTAAATTCTTAATATAAATTTGCATTTGGCATATTTTTTAATAGATGTCGCATTATATATATGTGTGTGTATTATTTTTATTTTTAAAGTTAAAGGCAATTTAAAAAATATTTTTTTGATACAGAACTAGCAACCTTCCTACATACAACCCACATATATGAGGAACTCATAGTTCAACCTAGGACAGAGATGTGTGGACTAGCAACCTTCCTAGATATATGTGAAATCCCACAAGCCACATATATCAGGAAGTCATAGTTCAACCTAGGATTGAGACGTCTGGAGACACCAGTACTAGAACCGAGATCCTAGACGTCAACGGGACGCCTATCCCTCTAGCATTACTATGATGGGCCATGTCTCGAAAAACTTGAACCCCAGTGGATGGGATGGAAAACTACCATCCCAACCACTCGCGCTTGGCAACCATTGATGCCAATTTATAAATATTACTAATGATAATGATATCAACTATATCTATATGGTTAACCATATAGATATAATTGATATTGAAATATTTTTCTTAACATAGGTCTATGACCTACATTAAATTTTTTTAATCATTACTGACTTAAAAAAATATTATGAATAATAAAAAATAATTAATGTACTTCAGAGACCCATGTTAAGGAAATATATATATATATATAATATATATATATTATATATATATATATATATATATATTATATTCAATTTTCTATGAAATCCATCAAATAATTTGTGTACACAATCGAGGTGGCCAAGGGAATTCTAATCACTTGGCTTTATAATATGAATCCTTTGTTTTTAATATTATTTCTTGGGGTTTATAATGCATTGATTTATATTATTAATAATCTCTTTTCTTAATAATATCAACAATTATATTATATTTGATAATATCAATAATATTATCATATTATTATAATATAATATTATTATTATAAATTTCCATTATAATTGTTATAATTATTATCATATTTATAATATAATGGTAATAATATTTATAATGTAATTTCATTAAACGTCAAATACAAGAATGGTAACACCAATCACATCATAAGTTGCCTCATTCAACCTATGATTGTGGCACTAACTACCGTTATGAACTCTTGTGGGCTCGAGACCTTTGGATGTCCATAACTATATAACAATGATTCAGAATTCACTACCACATACCACATGTTGATGGAAGAAAAGAAATTTCCATAGATCCACCTCCAGGATGCACTATTTGCTACTTAAGACACCTTTATGTGCCTTTAAGTGAGCATGCCAAGTCGATCTAGGAGGTTCATTATAGTTAGGTGGTAGGGATATTTGGTGTGGAAAAGATAGTGGTAGTGATACATAAGAATTTTTATTGGTCAAAACTTCAACAAGATGTTTGCAAGTATATCAGGTTCTCCACTGCATGCTCCATTTCCAAACCAACCATTAAGAAGCAAGGCATGTACACCCATCTACCTACTCCTAATTGACCTTGGGAATCCATCTCAATGGACTAAATATCTGACCTTCTTTCTACTAAGCATGGTAATAACTCTGTGTTTGTGGTTATCAATATGTTTTCTGAGATGGCCATCTTGACTTCCTACAAAAAGAGTATCATAATAGAGGCTACTGCCAATCTCTTCTTCAAATAGGTGTGGGTACATTTTGGGATCCCATAGACCATCATATAAGATCGAGATACCAAGTTTCTAAGTGCATTCTAGTCGAACTTCTGGTCATTGTTGGACACCAAGCTCAACAAATCAACTACCTTCCACCCCGAGATAGAAATTATCAATAGGATGATCATACACATTTTGTGCTTGTAGCACTCCAAACATCCATGCAAATGGGATGAGAGTCTCCATATATTCAACAAACCTACATCAGAGCTCTCCATATCTTAATTAACCACAACCCCTTTCAGGCGGGACGGGTATTTCAACCATTAGGTTACAATGATGTCGCACTACCCCTTGCCACTACATAGGTAGAATATGCACATGTTTAATCCGAATCTAAAAAATATACTAATTTCATTGAATGGATTCACATAATCTACTAGCAGGTCCATGACGTCTTACAAAAATCCAATACTAAGTATAAACAACACCATAATCAACATTGGGTGCAACACAAGTTTTAAGTGAGTGATAAGGTCTGGTTCCATATTTAGAAGGAATGTATGCCATGGTCCCATCAAAAGCTTTGGCCACTCTTCTATGGACCTTACACCATCATCAAGGCTATGGATGTGAATTATTTTGATCTAAGTATCCCCCCATTCCTTGGCCTTTACCCAGTGTTCAATGTGCACAACCTTCTGTCATACTTTACACTGGATTTCAGAGATCTGTGGTTAGTGCTTTTTGAATCTTCGATCGGAGAATCCACAGTAAGAGAATTTTTACACCAACGTTTCGAATCCCAAATGGGATCCATCATCAGAGTTAAGAGAAAGATGATGAAAGAAGAGCAGGAGGGAAGAAATAAATACTCATGAGGGAATGAATATTGAAGGGGCAGCACAGGTCGGCAAGAAAGATTAATAAAAATGAAATTTAAATTTAACCTTAATATATATATATATATTTTTTTATATTTTAAATTAATATTATTTAATTAATATCTAAAAACATAATTTTAATTCCCTAAATCTATATTAAATGATATTTAAAACCTCATATATAAAATATTATTATTAATATCATACCCTAAAACCTAATAACATTAATATTTATATATAACCTAATGACTAAATAACTAATTTTAAAAACTTATATATGTGACTAATTTTATAAAAACTTATAATTATGTAAGACTGTATTTAAAATAACTAAATTTATATATAACTAATTACATAACCTAAAACTATGCTAATATAAATAATATAAACATAGAATTATATTTATAAAACCTAACTATTTTAAATCATATCTCTATAAAGATTTTTAATAAAACCTAAAATACATATTAAAATCTATAATAAAATCTAAACTAAAACTACAAAAATGTCTAAACTAAATTAAAGACCAAGCTTGTAATTATATTAGTAACTAGAGCTATAATAGAATATCTAAAACTTAGTTTTTAACAAAATTAATATTAAAACAAAACTATGCTAATATCTATAATAATATTTATATTAAAATGAAAGCTTATATTAAAATCTATACTAAAAACTATCTTAATGCCTAAGCTAAAGAATATTTATCTAAAATAATTTTTATATAATTTCTATATAAATTAGTTTAGTCTAGCTTAATGAAAACATTATTATATTATGAATAATTACTTAATTTACTAATTAATAAATTAATTGATCAATATGAAGAAAATTTTTATAAACTAAAGGGAACTGAGGAATAATACTACTACTGAGGAATAATACTACTACTGAAGCAAAAAGACTAACTAACTAACCAAAATATAAAGGGAAAAGGAGGGAAAAACTGACCTGATTGACAACTTACTTGGGGCAGGGTTGACGCTTCTTGATTTCACTGATCAGGGGAAGCCAGCTTCCGCTAATCTCCAAACCGCTGTCTCTATTCAGATTCCAAGGATGCTTCAAGATTTCGAGGGATTCTCTGATTTTTCGTTTCTGATGCTGCTCTTCTCTCGCGATAATTGATGCGTTTTCTAAGCAGATGTGGTGTTTAGTCTTCGAGGAGTGCTCTGCCAAGGCTGAGGTACGAGATCTTCCATTCCTGATGTCAGCGCCATGTTCTTTTAGTCTTGTCTGGAGGGAGCGACCAGTTTCACCTATGTAGCTTTTCCCACATGAGCAGTCTATTTTATAGACTCCTTTAAGCCGCTGCTTGTCAATATCATCCTTAACAGATTTTAAACTTTGTCTGATGGTACCTGGAGCTGAGAATTGAGTTATAATGTTTTTCTTTCTTAGGATTTTTGCCATTTTATCTGTGACTCCCCGGATATAAGGTAGAAAAACTTTACCACCTTGAGGTTGATCCTGCTCTTTAGGTTTGGGAGATGACAACCTCCTTTCAGCTTTCATTATGGCTTTTTTAATCTCATGATCCTTGTAGCCTATATTTTTGAAAGTCGAAACTAAATGCCTCTTCTCTTCGTTTATATGCTCCGAGTCAGAAATTTGGAGGGCTCTAATGGCAAGAGTGTTCAGAACGCCAAGTTTTTGGGCTGGGTGATGGTGGGAATCTGCATGAAGGTAACTCTCTGTGTGAGTTGACTTCCTGAAAACCTTATGGCCCAGAGAGCCATCCTCTTTTCTGATGATAAGAATGTCCAAGAAAGGGATGCTCAAATTTTCTTCAAGCTCCATAGTGAATTTTATATCAGGGGAGATGGAGTTCAGGTGAATGAAAAATCTGTCCAGTTCTGCTTTACCATGGGTCCATTTTATATTGGTGTCATCGACAAAACGCTTCCACCAAGCTGGTTTTAAAGGATAAGAATCCAAGGCCTTCTTCTCAAAATATTCCATGTATAAGTTGGCCACAATTGGCGAGAGGGGAGATCCCATTGCTACACCAGATGTCTGTTCATAGAATGTTCCTTGGAATGTGAATACAGTTGACCTTAAGCAGACTTCAGCCAATTTTGCGGTCTCTGGATCAGTGACACTTCTTATAACCTGAATGGCTTCATCAAGAGGAATCTTCGTGAATAAGGAAACCACGTCAAAGCTCACAAGGATGTCATCCTTTTCTATTCTTTCATTTTTAATAAGATTCACAAAGTCGTGCGAGTCCTTAATGAAGGAATCTGTATTTCCAACCAGGGGCTTTAGAATCTTGGCAACATATTTAGCAAGCTCATAAGTTGGGGAACCAATAGTATTAACTATCGGTCTAAGGGGGACCCCTTCCTTATGGATCTTGGGTAATCCATAGATTCTAGGGGTGGTTTCACAAGAGGGGGTTAATTTCTTCTTCAATTTTTCATCAAGGCTGGAGTCTGAGATAATCTTTTTTACATCCTTCATAATTTTGGCCATGGGATTACTGTCCAGTTTCTTATAGCTGCCACAATTTAGGTGATCATTCATTTTCTTAACGTAGTCTTCTTTATCAAGGATAACCGTTGCTCCTCCTTTATCTGCTTTAAGGACCACTATCTTGTCATTATTTCGCAGGGTTCTGAAAGCCATTTGCTCTTCCTTACTCAAATTGCTTTTGGGAGCCTTGGCTTTTCTCATGATGAGAGAAAACTCTTGCCTTATTGCTTCTTTGTCTTCAATAGGGAGGTTGGTAATCCCATCTTCAATGTTACAAATCATCTTTTCAATGGGGAGGCTTTTAGGGGCCATTGCAAACCCCATCCCCTTGCTGAGAACATTAACGGTTACCTGGTCAAGAACCTCAGAAGAAAGGTTAACTACTTTTCTTTTTGATGCTAATCCATATGAATTTACCCCAACCTTTTTGTCACCCTTTCTTGGCACATTGCATTTCACCACATCTTTTTGGATAAAACTGTCATTCAAAGGGTTTGATTCAGGCATTTTCACCTCTCCATGCGCATCTTCTCTGGAGACTTCTTTGCTACTTCCTACCAATATCATTTCTGTGCTATCAATTGGATATACGATCTTGTCAGTTTCGCTACTGACATTATTATCTGATATATTTAAGTCGCTATTTATATCATCTGCGTTGCTGACCGACTTAATTTCACAAGAATTTTTGTTATCTATGAAAGTCGAATCATTAGACTGGCATTCTGAATTACCTATGCTATTAGGTATCATTATTAATCTTGCATTATCGGAGCTACTATTATCCGAAATATTGGATTTATTTCCGCAACTTCTGCTATTAGCGATATCGGTGCTACTATTATCTGTGCTATTATTATCATAAAAATTTAATTCAGTTAAGTAACCTCTCCTATCTCCGTTATCGAAATGAATGCTATTATTATCAGAAAAATTAAATTCAATTACGTAACCTCTCCTCTTTCTGTTATTGGATTTCATTTCGCTGAATTTATTAGAATAACCTCTGCTATCTGCGTTGATGTTTTTCATTTGGTTATTATCTGATTTATCAAACCCACTTCCGCTACTTCTAATTGAACAAGTATGCTTATCGGTCCGAAGGTTCGAGCGTCTGTTCGCACCTCTACTATCTGCTGTTCCGCAACCTCTGCTATCTATTGGACACATTAGAAATTGCAGAGTAAATGATGCCAAAAAATATAGACCCGGATTGCATTGAGCATACCACAACTGATCAAATTGAAGACACACAATGTAATATAACTCACCAATAGAGGGTCCAATAGTATCAGGTTTTTAAAGCAGACGAATGGTTACACCAAGGCAAGTGGCTCACCAAGGGCCAAGTTCAGTGGCAGTTTCCACATATCATGGAGGAACTCAATGAAATGGAGACCTTTGTACCTAAATGCATCTTTTATTTGAACTATATTTAATACATGTAGATTTCATAATTGTTTATCAACTCATTCCACTTTGATTATTGTTTCCCTTCCTCACTATGTTCCCGACATCTATCCAATATCTACAACTCAAATCAATCAAGTTGTTGAATTTTGTAGCTATGTTTGGTATACATAATTGATCTTTTAGCCCTTGAAATATATGTAATAATTAATATAAGACATGTGCTTCATGTTCGTTGCAAAAGAGATAATTTCAAATTTCAAAATTTTGAATTTTCGCTCCAAAAGTGATCAAGTCAGCCCTCCCCCAAGTCAAGTTATGCCAGTTGAAGTGGCACCCATTTGGCATCACAAAATTATATATACAAGGCACTTGACCTCCTCCTCTAGACACAATTTCAGATCTTACAACAACACATATCTTATTTTCATCCAAGAAATGAAGAAAATGAAGAAGAAGGTCGAAGTTATGTAACAGTTAACCAAGTTTTCCGTCTTTTGTTTGACCTTACACATGTGAAATATTTCTCTCTTCGTAGCTTCATATGTGTGAATTTTATAGGCATCTCTGGCAGCAGGTCCAAGTTTATGTTAGCATATAAGCATGTCGAATTTTGACCTAGGTAAATTAGACAAGGCTGAATTGGATGGGTGACATTATGACTTGACAAAAGGGAATCTTGATCAGATTTGACTAGAATTGCATTGTTGGTCAATGTGAATTTATTCTTAGATGTATCTCTTGTTGAACTAAATAATTTATCTATGGAAAAGGTTGTTAAGTTTTTCCCAAATGGGCTTTCCTAGGGTAAATATTGTGTTCTCTTTCTGTATAGTGATCTCTACTTTCTTACTACTTTTATGATTGAATTTATAAACTATAATTTCTTAATGATAATCTAGAAATGCTAGAAAATTATCTACATCATTTTAAGTAATTATCAATTTTCAAGAAACAGTTCTTGAATCTATTACACTTGAAAAATAAACATGTTATCGGAGCTTCGGTGAAATAAAATCTTTGATAAGTCAACATGTTCTAAAGGAAAAGAGTCCTCAATTATTTGATCTCTATGTTGAAGGAGTATGCCCTAGAATCAGTCCAAATTACCTACCTTATTTGGCTTGGGCAACAAAAATCCATAGTCTAAAAGTCAATAACAAGAAGGCCAAAGTCATTTGTTGAGGTCCGAAATGGCCTCAAGTCTATTCCAATAAGGCTGAAAAATCTTTGATGAAATATATAGAAGTAAAATAATCTCAGGAGGTGACCCTAAGTAATCTAAGATTCCTTAGTCAATGAAAAATCCAACAAAGTTGTCTTCAATTCAAGAAGTCTACTAAAGTTCGCTTGCATTGTAAGGTATGTATTATTTCTCTTAGTGATTTTGCTTGAAAGAGAAATTCTTTTGGAAACAATTCTTGGAGATTTCACTAAGAATATATTGATGCTCCTTTCCCACATTACAAGAGATAAAAGTGTAAATCATTACATAGGACTGTGATATAATCTACAATTTTAAAAATGATTTAAATTCGAAGAAGGAAGACTTGAACTCAACGTGCCTTTCTCCTTGGAAGAAAATGTAAAACATATAAGGTGTATCTTCCTCAATCTATAGTACAAGCAAGTTTGAGAATATAAACTTAAGATAAGACTATATGCCATATGTCATGAAGAAAACTCAAGGTGTTATTCTTCTCGCAAATCAAAGGAATTTTAGCTAAGTCTGTTTGAGCCTATATTAAAATTTCATTCGAAAGGATAAATGGAGATAATTTCAACATATTTCTAATAAAGGACCATTTGAAATTTGATCGCTTGCCTCGATTGATAGAGTGCATAGCTCTACAGGGAAAATTTTAAGAACCCCCCCTAAATTTATGTGTATAATAAATGGGCGAATCTCCATGGTATATAGGAAAAATGGAAGGTGATTTTATCAATAATATAATATGTATATATAATTTTTTGCCGAATCTCTCACCAGGCATGGCGAATATTTTACTCAATTATAAAATCTTGTAAGATCTTGGCGAGTCTTTCACTAAATAATAAAACTTTGTAAAGTCCTAGTGAATCTTAGCATTGTGAACTCTTAGAGGAATTTTTGAAAAAGTATAAAACCATATATGACAAGAGCCACATGGTGGCAATATCACTGTTTTTTTTTCACATTTCCATGATATGGAACTTGTTTATAAAATTATAAAAAATCCAACCAAGTCCCTTATAATATGCAAGTAAGCTTATAACAGAGTCTGATACCTCTACTATGCTTGTCTTCATTCAAGTGTCATAGCTGCTATACTTGACACTGTGAATCAAAACTCTCTCAGAACTCAACTCTATAGTGTAATTAAAACCTTCGGAAATTGAATCTGACAACTCTATAAAAAATATTAGTGAAATAGAAGCTTTTGTGAATGAGCCCACTAACTATCACTACTAAAAAATCAATCTAGACTATGAAGTCTTCCATCTTGATCACAATCGTTCTCACGATCAAGGGAGTGTGACCACCTGGCTTGACATAATGGCCACCATAGCTTCTAATAATCAACAACCACCTTGCAAGGACATCCTAGCTCATGTCTCGTGAATTTTATTCATCAATCTTAACTAATATAAATCTTATAAAGATAATATTAGAATCCTCTCCAAATTCACTATTAATACAAGGGTAAAGGAAATTTTCTAGCTCAAGGCACTAGCCAATACCAACTTTGGTATTTGTGACCCCTTTGTGGGGATGCACCTACCCTGCCCAGTTGGGTTTCTGCCTTGTAACATAGTTCAAGGATCACAAGACTTTCCAATCTTCCTACTCCATTAGACACACTTTATATGCTATACATAGTGAATGGAAAAGAATCATTATAGAACACACAATTTCACAGAAGGAAGAAAAATCTTAGCCAGTTCAATATCAAAATCTTAACCATTGATTAATAAAGAATAACAAGTAGTGTAATGAATTGTTCCGAGTTATTTATTTACAAGCTGTAAAGAATGTAGTGGAATGGAAAATATTACTTAAGCAACCCTTCAATATTTTCTA
>APFE030232299.1:133679-165614 GCA_000404065.3 Pinus taeda | reverse complement strand
AGTGGATCCCTAGATCAAATAGGAAAGCAGGTATTTACATGGAACATTGATGGTAGGGGTTATGGCCATAGCACTACATCTCTTTATCAGTGACATCCTTGGGTGTTAGCCATTCTATCAAATGGGAAAGCCTATCGGGTTGTTGCTAACACTACAAGGCAGTGTGAGATAGATTTGCGAAGAAACTCGACCATCAAGTTTCTAACTTCAGAAATCTATCCACTTATCACATTTGGCCCATTTCCATCCCCAATTTTGGTTCTAAGAACGTTGTCACATGTTATTGGAACTGTATTCATGCTACCAAAATGGTCGCTTGGCTATCACCAATGTCGCTAGAGCTATGACACAGACACTAGGGTTCTTAAGGTGGCAAAAAGTTTCCAAGAAAAATAGTTTCCATGTGATGTCATATGGATGGACATAGATTACATGCCCTGCTTTTGTTGTTTCACATTTCATATGTTGTGAACTTCAATCTTTGGCAAATCACCTTCATAGTAAAGGTTTTAAAGCTATTTGGATGATTGATCCAAGCATTGGAAAGGGGGAGGGATATTTTGTCTATGATAGTGGGTGCTCAAATGATGTATGGATCTTGCAAACAGTGAGAAAACCTTATGTGGGAGAGGTCTAGCCAAGAGAATGTATTTTCCCTTATTTTACCCAAGGAAAAACTCAAGCATGGTGGTTGAAATTAATTTTTTATTTTGTTTCAAATGGTGTTGATGGTATATGGAATGATATGAATGAACTGGCTGCTTTCAATATTGTGACGAAAACCATGCCTGAAAGTAATATTCATAGAGGGGATGCAAAATTGGGTGGATGCCAAAAAAATCCTCATTATCACAATGTTTATGGCATGTTGATGGCAAGGGACCTGATTGCAATAGATTGGCAAGGAACCAGAATCCATATGTTAGGGTAAAATATGGCAAGTTGAAAAAAGGAGCAAAGGTTGTATATAAGATACTCAATCCTCATTGGAATCAAGCCTTTGAGTTCCCCGACACAGGTATCCATTTGGTGCTTCACATAATGGATCATAATGTTGTATTACCAATATACAACATCGCTGATTGTTTTGTAAATTTGTAGAGTATGAAAGACTACCTCCAAACGAAATGGTTGACAAATGGATTCCTTTAAAAGGAGTTACCAATGGAGAAACACATGTCCAAGTGCCGGAAATGTCGAAAAAACTAAGTTTGTCACACCAGAGATCCTGCATGACAAACGTGTACATGTTTCTTTATCAAGAAATTAATTATATCAAGGAAAGGTGGAAAGCTGATAGGTTTAGGCAAGACTTCTGTAACATCAAGTGGGTTCGAGTGTATGAAATATATTGGGATTACACAACAAAAAAGACACTGACACTGGAATATGTCCCAAGTATCAAGATAGACAATTTGGATCTCCTCGATGTTGGCGACTATGACTGCTCTCAAATTGCTAGACGAGCTATTGAGTCCTATTTGATTCATATTTTCAAGACCGTTTTTTTCCATGTTGATCCACAACCAGGAAATCTAGCAATTGATATGGATGGATCCCTTGTTTACTACGATTTTGGAATCATGGAAGAAAGTGAACACGAAAATGGCAGATTGTTCAGGGGACCAATAGTTCATGACGAGGCTATGAGGATTTTCCCTACTTTACATGATTGGGCAATTGCTATACTCAATGGTGCGAAGATGAGAGGTCATACAAATATAGCAAAAGAACTATGGAAGCAAGCAACCAAAAGTTAAAACTATACAAATGCTGAGTGGGTTAGCTCTCGGCCACTTAACAACTGGGAACTTACATTCCAGGAGTTTAGTGTTATCGTTCCTACTCTGGAAAAACAGACAATTGTTAAAATAGTTGTAAGCAAGTTCCTGGAAACAATTCAACTACAGTTTGATTTTCACAGAGCAATTTATATCTGAAGTAGTAGACTTGCACCCATCTGCTGAAGCAGTGAAAGAGATTTATGGGCAAATTCATGAGAATTTGAGGATTTTGATATGCAAAATCATGGATAGGGTTTAGCTAGGTTAAACAGTGAGGACTGTGTGCCCCTACTAACTGATATAAAGAAAATATCCAATACAGAACCTTCAAATTGTCAAACAGTTAAAGCAGAATCAGTATGTGTCAATGGTTTTATCCCAGCTTAGATGGTTTTTGTGAAACTGTTGCATCAATTCCTATGGTATTATGTGAGCAGCATACTATATTGGAATGTTTTGTTGCCCTTAGGAAAACATGTTTACAACATAAAGAATCCTAACAGCACATGTAAATTGTTTTCCTAGAAAACTTCCATTAAATCGATGCCATTGGAATTGTTTCTGCGAAGAAAATTGGAGATTTGGCTAAAAGTTGTAAGCATCGAGTTTGCCTATGTGATCAACCATATGAAAAATTTAACAGTCTCACGCAAGATTAATTGGGAGTGGAGCGAAAACGGGGAGCGGGAGCAGGAGCAACATTTTCAGAAGCTCCCAGTTCGGGAGGGAATCTGGGAGCGAATTTTTATATAATATATATATTTTTTATATTTCGATGCATATATGTCAACAAAAGCATGTAGAATGATGAATTAGATATAAAAAGCAAAAAAACATAGATTGAACCATATAACATCAATCATCTAGAAATTATAATCTTCATCAACCACATCCACAAGTTAATAACATAAAACATATTGAGTCTCATGATTCATCAATCTTAAAGTTTCAAGTCCAGTTCGACACAGCTAAAAGTAAAGCCTATTGGTTCCTATCCTATCCCGTCCCGCCATGCTGAAGTGTTTGGCTAATGGTCACCAAAGTTGTACATGTAAGCTAAGTGTAACCATTACAACAAAGAATATCTAACATGAAATGAAATGTTATAAAATGAAATGAAACACCTTTCAACTTTCACGAAGCATCATATTCATAATTCATTACCAATGAGTTGTAATTACCAACTTCAAACTTCAAACTTAAATTGTCATATATTGTTTACAAAAAATATCATAGTAAATATGAAAGAGTCAATAGTTATAGAAACTATTAGAAACTAGAGAAGACAAGCAAATCTATAATTTATTGCTAATGCTTGGGCCTCTTGCTGCCACGAGAAATGTCTAATTGTTGAGTCTTGTTGGAAAATCAGGATCTTTGTCATTAATGTCACCCTCTAAGCATTAACATAAGATAGAAAAAACATAGCATGTCAAGTCAAGATTTTATTTTAGAGATGGGTACATTTTTAGTAGGGTCATGATAGAGGAGTTCGAAAACCAATGTCACTAACATCGAGGTACATAGAGGGATTAGTGCTCTTAATTAAATACGAGTTCCATACCCTAATACATGACAAAATCCAATGGAAACATTGCAATCCCCCCAATCCTGAAATCCTAAAAAACTAATAAGTCTATTGGATTTTGAATGAGATCTAAAATTCTACTTTCTCCATATGAAATCCAATGAGGTCAGAACCACTCTCAAACATCCTGAGTCATTTCATGGTAATGTTAAAAATTTAAGTAAAAGTGACTTTTACTTTAATAATTTAACATTACTATGAATCGCATATCAATACTAGGGCCATAGGCTTGATCATTAGGCTGCCCCACTCAAAAATTATTTGTTTCTTTGAAAACAAATTGCATTTGGAATGTTACTGCAAAAAAGGCTAGGGAGAGAAAAATTCACTCCCGCGGTCAGGAACGCGCTCCGGGAGCGGGTTTGAGGGGGGGAGCCACTCCCCCACAACCCTGGTCTTATGGATATGCATGCAACTAGTAATCTCTCTTGGCTCATTGATGTAACAAAGCACTTAAAGTTACTCCGCTTTGTGATGGTCAGCTAAAATGGAGTAGAGGATGCTAACACAGTCCTACAAGTTGTTCTGACATATGTAATGGAACAAAGAAGTGCAAAGCCACCTATTTTGGCTCTACTGAAAGAAGTTATTACGGAGGGCTTCATAACATCTAGCTAGATGTCAAAAGCGTTTGGCAAGTTGATTGACATTGTAGATGATCTGTCGCTTGACATAGGTAGTGCAAAGGACAAAATCAACAATTTGTTAGAGGAATTTGAGACAAGAGGAGGTATTGGAGAAGCATGTCAATGTATTCAGGATCTTAATATGTCATTCTTTCACCATGAGGGTGTGAAGAAAACTTTGGTAATGGCAACGGAGAAGAAAAATGACACGCTATTGAAATTTGAAATTACTGCAGGGTGGGTACAATGTTAGGATGCATAGAAATGAAATAGGCACTAGGTTGAAGTCTTCAGGTAAGGGAAATGTCAGCCTCCCATTGTAGCCTTGGGATCCATGGATTTTTATGAGGAATGGTATACATTATAGTGTATTGCTTCACGATATAGCAAAGTAAGGCAATGATGTTGGGTTCAATTGTGTTAGGATAGCACAACAGATGTATGTTGGAGCATCCTACAGACATATTTGGGATCTTGGCATTAATATGCAAGTTCTAGATTGCCTTGAGGAAAAGCAATCTTTGGGAAGCGAGGACTATAATGTCCCCTTCTGAATAATCACTACAGCAGGTCGACTTAGAAGCCTAATTGATTCTTGTATGCTATAGGTGGAAAAAGGGGATCACTTAATTTAACTATTTAATTTGGGTGAAAAAGCGTAGTGACATTGAATAATTAAATTAAAAAGGGTTATAAAAGAGAGAACCCATGGTATTCTAATTTCTAACCCATGATATTCTGAGGACCCATGGTATTCTAACACTTATTATTCTAAGATAAAGTTATAAAAGAATTGGAGCTCACTTTTGGCTTGCGCATTGGTTATTTGTCTAATCTGATTTGGTGAGCTCTTGGAGCTTATAAGAAAAGGGTAAGAATGTGAAATTTACAAATCTATTGCAGCAACTGGAAATTATTCTTCTAATTAATTAAAAAATAAGTGCAGTTTCTTTGCTACAACAAATAACGAATAAATCACTACAATTTTCACCATAAAAACACTGCGGAAAATAAAATGTTGGAAACTCATAAATATAGAGCACACACACAAAAATATTACAACGTTATTTTTGGACAAATGTCCTCAGAAAAACCCAATGCATGAAAACCGGTGCAGCAAATTAGGGTTTTATTATTGTTATGCAATAACAAAAAGATACTACAAAAATTATTTGGAGGAAATTCCTCCCTTCTGCAACCCAACTTGGCCCCTCTGGTCTTGCTCGCACTTCCTCCTAGCAACTCGCACTGGCAAGAAATGTTCATTGCTTGGCACAAATAATTTGCATTGCCTGTGAGTTGGATCTGGATGAGTCGTCTTGCCTCCCTCTGGCCCTAGAAGTGACTCGCTCTGCTCTTTGGGTGATATCCCGGCCTCCACCAACTAAAACGATCACTTTCTAGCACTTCGAACTGAGGTTTCTAATTGCTCGCACTGGCTGCTCAGCCTCTCTGCACAAATAATTCGGTCTCCCGACTATTGTTTCTATGTTGTTGAGAAACACTATTACTCTGTTGCTCCCTCAGTCACTACCACTCGATCACTGGCTTGAATTCTTCTCTGGTTGAACTCTTCTCTCTGAGAAAATCGATCTGCCTTGATCACTAGTTTATCTAGCTCCAACCCCATAGACCTCCTCTTATAATCTCTCATTGGCTCACCAACGGCCATGATTAAATCCTCATCAACGGCTATGATCATCTTTGAGTCGATCCATGTGAGCTTCTAGAGAAATCTCAACTTTCTTAATCATTTCTTGTTAATTAATCATTTTCCCTAAGTTAGACTTAACAAAAAATTAATTATTGATTAATTAACTTAATTAAGCCATCTCTAGGTGTTTTCTCCTGAAACTTTTTCTAGGTTCTCGAACTCGTGTTTCTAAGCCTCTCTGACCAAAGTCAAGACTAGAAAACCTGTCTGATGCTACAAAAAATCAACACTCCCTCTTAACAAGGAATGTGTTCTCTCCATCTCATAACATCCTCGCATATACACTATTGAAGTCTGACAACTATGACAATTGTCACTACCCACAAACTACTATGCAAATTTCATTCATTTGCTACTCTGAGTTGAACAATCACTACATTTGTGTTGTTGTTGACACTGCATTGTACACCCTGTACTGCTACCAACTATGCTCTGGCTGCAACTGATCTCATGTTGTTGTTGTTGCAGCTACTACAACTAAGAACTAAACTCGTGTCCCTACCACTGAAAGGGGTTCTCCACTATACCCATTTGTTCTCTGAAATATACGACTTAGCTCTCCCTGGAGCTTTTGTGAGTATATCTGCAACCTGCTCTTCTATGGGAACATGTTGTAGCTGGACCGCTCTACACTGCACACAATCTCTAATGAAGTGATATCGAATGTCAATGTGTTTCGACCTATAATGAAACATCGGATTTTCTGAGACCCTGATGCAACTCTAATTATTACAGTGGATATTGGTCACCTCCAACCTTTGACTCAACAAGCTCACTAACAACTTACGAAGCCATATAGCTTTGCACGTGGTTGTGCTAGCTGCCATATACTTTGCTTCTGCAGAGCTCACTGCCACTGACTTTTGCTTCCTGCTGCGCCAAGAAACTATCCCTGATCCAACATTGAAGCAACATCCTGATGTGCTCTTTTGGTCCACTGACTTGCCTTCCCAATCTGCATCTGTGAAGCCACATAATCTGACACCATCACCTCGAGTATAACTCAATCTATACTTGATTTTTCCGTGCAAATACCTCAGAATGTGCCTCACTACTGTCCAATGCACTATGTTTGATCCCACCATAAACTGACTGACAATGTTGACCGCGAAGTAGATATCTAGCCTAGTGTTGACCAGATACATGAGGGAATCGATAAGATGTCTATACAAGGTGAGATCAACATCCACGTCCTCTGATGCATCGATCTTCCTCTAGTTTGTAATCAGAGGCGTAGACATGTGTATACAATCCTGCATCCTGAACCTCTTCCGAACCTTTGTAGCATATCTCCCTTGACCAAGGAAGATCTCCCCATCCTTCTGCCACACTTCCAAGCCTAGGTAGTAATGCATCAACCCCAAGTCCTTCATGTCAAACTCAACTGCAAGGTTCCTCTTGCAGTCCTCTCTGAGCCCTGATGACCCTGCCAAGAATAGGTCATCCACATACAAAACTAGGATGAGTGGCTCATCCTCTCCCATCAAATAGTAAAGGTTGGGATCTACATCACTCTTGACAAATCCCATCTGTTGCAAGTAGTTTTCAATCCAACCATACCATGCCCTGGGAGACTGCTTGAACCCATATTTAGCTTTCTTCAACCTGTACACATGTGTGTGCCTCTCATGTGTCTCGAAGCCCTCTAGTTGTTCTATATATACCTCCTCTTCTATCACCCCGTTCAAGAAGGTTGTCTTGACATCCATCTGGTGAATCTGCCATCACATTTGTGTTGTTAGGGATATAACTGACTGAATAGAAGTATATCTAGCAACTGGGGCAAAGATCTCCTTATAGTTTATCCCTTCTTTTTGCACATACCCCTTTGCCACGAACCTAACCTTGTACTTCTCTACGTTGCCGTCTGCAGCGTACTTGATCTTGTAGACCCATCGACAGCCCACAACTGACCTTCCCTTAAGCCTCAGCACTACATCCCAAACATCATTCGTCATGATAAAGCTATACTCTTCTAGAATGGCATCTATACAAACATGATGCTGTGCTGCCTCCTGATAGCTGGAAGGTTCTTCACCCTATGCCACCAAGCTCGGTACATGTCTGGTTGTCCGCATTCTCTTTTGTTCATCCTAGGAGCTCCAGTGAACTCCTCTACATCTCTCAATGTCTGACAAACTTCCCTATTGGTTCGACCAATAGTGTTGGAAGGATCAACCAACTCCTCATCCTGTCTCTGTTGCTCCGTCTACTGTAGACTCACTAGATCCCCTACACCTGAGAATATGCTTGTACTGGTAACATTACTAGATCCCTATGACTGTCCTTGTGGTGGTCCTAGCTGGTGCCCCTATGGTTGCCCCTGCTGCTGAACCAATGGAGCTTCTACTAGCTCACTCTGATCACTTGCTGGCATTTCATGAGACTTCTTGAAGGCTTTGTCCTCCATAAACTTTACGTCCCATCTCACTATGGTCTTCCTGTTGCTGGGAACATAGATCCTGTATGCCTTAAGAGGTTTCACTATACCCAATGAAATATCCTCTTTCTTCAGTTTGATCTAACTTGGTACGCTTCTCGTCTGGTACATGGCAGTAAGCTATGCTAACAAAGATCCTGAAGTGACCGACTCCTGGCTTCTTCCCTGAGAAGACTTGATCAAGTGTTATCTTTCCCAATACCATGTAAGGAACCTTGTTCTAAATATACAATATCGTGTTACATGCCTCTGCCCATAAGAATCTGGGAAAATCCTGGTCATATAACATTGCCTTTGCAGCCCCAACTATAGACTTGTTCTTTCGCTCTGCTACCCCATTCAAAAGTGGGTTGTATGGAGTTGTCCATTCCCTCTTGATGCCTTCCTTTGCACAAAAACCTGTGAGGTCACTATTTGTGTACTCACCTTCATTATCTGAGTGAAGCACCTTAATCTTTTTGCGTACCACATTCTCCATCAAAGCCTTAAACTCAATGAAGCAATCAAAGACATCATCCTTGATCTTCGGAAAATAGATCCAGGTTTTTGTGGAATGATCACCAATAAAGGTGACGAAGTACTCATACCCTCTGAGAGATCTAGTGGACAAAGGACTGCAAATGTCTGAGTATATAAGTTGTAACACATCATCTGATTTGCTATCACTTCTTGGGAATGCTGCCTTAGCATACTTCCCAAGTACGCACCCCTTGCACACATCATCATATTCTATGCCTAATTCTAGAAAACATGTTATTTTCTCCCTGAGCATTCTAAGTGCTCCATTATGTAAATGTCCCATTCTCCTATGTCATAGTTCATTCATGTCTTTTCCATTGTTACTACCACTGCTATCTAGTGCCATTGGAGAGTTGAGTTGCAACTTGTACAATATGTTGCTTCGTACTCCAATTTGTTTCACCCTTTTCCAGTTCTGGTGTTTGATAAACACCTTCTTCCCTACAAATGCAACTTGTACAATCCGTTGCTTCGTACTCCAATTTGTTTCACCCTTTTCTAGTTCGAGTGTTTGATGAACACCTTCTTCCCTACAAAGTGGAAATCATATCCCTTATCCTATAACTAGATACTAAAATCAAGTTCATACCTAATCCTAGCACATGTAATACATTTGTAACATTGGTGCTTGCTCCTTACTCCCTCTCTATGTCAATGGTACCTCTCCCAACTGCAGTGCATTTCATCCTATTTCCCATTGTTATTTGGAAGTCCATTTTCTCCTCTGTATAGCTGGAGAAATATTCTATAACTGTTGTCATGTGAGTTAATTCTCCATTGTATATATACCAAACTCCCTGTGAAGCTAAGCTAGCCAAGCAAACAAATTCGTCCTCAATCTGGAAGACAATTCTATAGCCCCCTAAATACCAAACCTATCCATGGCAAATCTAGATGACTCTGGAAAACTTACTGGAGACGTCCTGAGTATAATTTTGTGTGTTATTTCTCTTCCCCTTGGCAATGATTCTGCTACTGCAAAAACAACTGTGCCCAGATCTACCCTGCGAATTTACTAATCTACTCACCATAACTGCTTCCCAGCTTCACCACTACCAGCTAGAACTGCTACTGTTCTCTACGAATTCTCCTGCGACCTGCATTAGAAAATCGACTCCTCTGCCCAACAGTTCGAACTACCCTGCTAGCTCTACACAAATCTGGAGAAATTGTGTTGTTTCTCCCTCTAAACTGCGAATTTCTCCCTCTTCGTCTCTGAGTCATTGATATGTCAAACTGCTTTGATACCATGTTAGATTTCAAATCCATTGCAGCAATTGGAAATTTTTCTTCTAACTGATTAAAAATTTAAGTGCAGTTTATTTGCTACGACAAATAACAAATAAAATCACGTCTGCAATTTTCACCATAAAAACATTGTGGAAAATAAAATGTTGGAAACTGAGAAATATAGAGCACACACAAAAAAATATTACACCATTATTTTTGGACAAATGTCCCAGGAAAACCGAAAGCAGGAAAACCAGTGTAGCAAATGAGGGTTTTATTATTAATATACAATAGCAAAAATTATGAGTACAAATTTGGATGTCAATCTGGCTATCCTCCAGTAAAAGATACTGCCAAAATTATTTGGCGGAAATTCGTCCCTTCTGCAACCCAACTCGGCCCCTCTAGCCTTGCTCGCACTTCCTCCTAGCAACTTGCACAGACCAGAAATGCGCACTGCCTGGCCCAGATAATTTGCACTGCCTGTGAACTAGCTCTGGAAGAGTCATCCTGCCTCCCTCTATCCCTGTAAGTGACTCGCTCTGCTCGCCAAGTGAAAAACTGGCCTCCAACAACTATAACGATCACTTTTTGGCACTTCGAACTGGGGTTTTTTTCCTGCTCGCAATGGTTACTTAGCTTCTCTGCAGAAATAATTTGACCTCCCATCTACTATTGCTCTACTGCTAATAAACTTTGCTAGAAATGACTTTGTTACTCCCTCAGTCACTGCGTTGCTCCCTCAGTCACTGCCACTCGATCACTGGCTGAAATTCTTCTCTAGCTAAACTCTGCTCTCTTAGAAATTCAATCTACCTTGATCACTAGTGTATCTCCATCAACCTCCTCTTATAATCTCTCGTTAGCTCATCAACGGCCATGATTAAATCCTCATCAACAACTAAGATGATCTCTAAGTCGATCCATGAGAGTTTCTAGAGAAATCTCACCTTTTGTAATTAATTTCTATTAATTAATCATTTTCCCTAAGTTAGACATACAAAAAAATTAATTATTGATAAATTAACTTAATTAAGCCATCTCTAGGTCTTTTCTCCTGGAACTTTTTCTGGATCTGGAGCTCTTGTGTTTCTAAGCCTCTCTAACCAAAGTCAAGACTAGAACACCTCTCTGATGGTACAAAAGAATCAACAAAGAACACTAGTGAGAATAATTTCGGTGGCAGACATATCCACCCTAGCTAATCAAGATTAGTTTCGGTGGTGGGACATATCGACCCTAGCCAATCAAAGAAGAAGAATCATCCATATTTCTCGTAGGTGCTCAATCTAAGAATTTCATTTGCCATAGATCACGGTAGTCAGAGGGCGTTGTTAATTTTTCAAATTGTTCTATGTTGTATCAATTACTTTAGCCCAATTCACTTCTTCATTTAAAAATGCATTCAATTATTAGCAATGTATTCAATCATAAACTATAATTGAAGATAGAAAAATATATGCAATGGCAAAGAAGACAACAGCGCAACCATAAGAGACAACAGATTGGTCCAAGACTAGAGAAAAATCCCACAAGGGGCAAAACCCTTTCAAATCTTCTTCTTTATTAAATCGCCATAAAAAGTTTTCAGTAGAGAGTACAATGAGCCCAATACATAAACTTGCAACGGAGATTTACGGAACAAAAGCAGACTGCAGAACTACAGAACAACAAAGAGAAACCCTTTATCCATCAGACAACTGAAGGAAACTATCAAACCCTAGATCAAAACCCTGGATGCTCCCAGCAAGGCAGACTACGAGCAACTGAAACTTTCTAGACGCTCCCTTAGCCACTATGTGTGAGCGTCTATGTCTAACTTGAATGCTCCCTGGACGATTGTATGTGTGCATCTAGTGACAAACACACACAGAACCACTTCAAACCCCCAGTCGCTCCCTTCTAGTGACTATGTGAGTGACTGGGAAAACCAAGACGCACCCTTTACCACTCGGTGCATGCGTTCAAGGACCAACACTATCTAATCTGCATCATAAACCCTAGACTACCTTCAGGCTTCTGTGCGAGCGGCTGAGACCTCCCAGACGCACCCTTGACCACTCTAGGCATGTGTTTTGTTGAAATTTCTAAGTATTACCCGTTAGAAATTTTATCTGTATTCTCTGGTTAATTTCGCCTACTTGTTTAATGACTAACAATTTATTTAACCATATAAACATTGAAATAAACACAATACAATCTCAACCATCTACAGATCAACAACTGAAAGAAATTGACAAACACACAAGTGACACCGTTATTTTTGGACAAACGTCCCCGCAAAAACCCAACTTGGGAAAACCGATGTAAAAATTATGAGGGTTATATTATTATGCAGTCTTTCCTAGTACAACTGGGTGCCAAACTGGCTCACCCGATAGAGAAAATAATCTGACAGTAATACCTCTCTATTCGAAAGCAGATATTCAGAAAGTTTGCCCCATGAAACCCTCTCCAGCACAATCTGAGACTCTACATCAGCCCTCTGAGACTCTGCACAACCTCTCTAGCTCTCTGCCTCACTCTTGCAGCCTCTGCATGGATGATGCAGGCCTTTCGCGCCTCTGCGCAGTCCCTGCTAGCCTCTGCATGGCTCCCTCTAGCTCTACGCCTGCCTCTCTGCCTCTGTGTTGGTCTTCCAGCACTATCTCTGCCTCTCTGCCTTGTACACACTACTCCTCGCTGCAACTTTGATCAGTGATTCGATTTCTCTTAGCAAACCCCACTCTAGAAAATCGAATGATTGATCACTCTGGTGTATTCTCCAACTGACCCTCAAGCCTCCTCTTATACTTTTCCTATTGGTCCTTCATCAGCCGAGATTACATCTCTAATCAACAGCTAAGATTAGATTTGGCTTGATCCATGTCATTTAGAGCCTTCTAAACCAGTTTTATATTAATACCCATTAATATTTTTTTTCCTAAGTTTAGACTTAGGAACTCCAGTAAAAATATTAATTATTTTAATATCTCCTTAACCCGGTAGAATCTGCCCAAACCATTTCTAGGTCTTAGAGATCTCATGTAATTTACCCTCTCCACCAATTTTCATAGTTAGAGCACATCCGATGCTACCACAAAACAACACCCCCTCTTATCAAGGATTGTGCTCTAGTAATACTCTATACTGAGCATCACTCTAATTATACGGCACCGGTACTACTGCCCATGGCTCTGCCACTGCCACTGCTGCATCCATACGGAAGCTCCCTCTGCATCCGTGTTGTTGTTGTTCCTTTCTCCCAACACTACATCTACATTGGAACCCCCTCTCATCATTCTGCATCATGCTACTGCACTGCAACTCGGTCACTGAGAAGTAAGTAATTGATCCACCCAACTACTGACATCCCTGTCAGGCTAGAAACACTCCCGATGCTGAAGCTCTCTTTGTCGCTGTAATGTGCTCCCTATACTGCATCTGCACTACTGCAACAACTCTGTGCCTCTCTTACCGCTGCGAACCTCTCTGTGCCATCCTGCACTACTGCAACCTCCTCTATGCCTCTCGCACTACTGCAACCTCTCTACGTTGCATGGGACTTCTGCACTTCTAGCACTCTCTGTCGCTTCATCCGCATCCGCTTCTACCGACATCCGCCATCCACCCTACTCTCACTTTGGGGATCCCGTAGCCAGGTATAATCCAAGAGTTTGGGTACCTCAAGGATCCTGCCCCTCATCGCCTGTAGTCCTCCTAACTACAACTCGATGTCTCCCCACCTCTTCTCTAGAGGTACATGAGCACTCATGGCACAATCGTCATCCTCCTCTACCTCCTTTTCCACCTTCGTTCATGCTACCTTGGAGTCAGACGCCTCTCCCTTATTCTTCTTCCTCGGACACTAGTTCGCATAATGTCCCAGTTCCCCACAGTTGAAGCACTTAACCTTGGAGAGGTCATTTTTCTTCCACTTCTCTTGCTTCCTCGTAGATGCCAGAGTTGCATCCTTTTCCTCCTCTATCTTGACCCGAGCTCCTTCACTGCTACTTCCTATCTTGTTCAACCGTCTGATCTCTTCTTGGCGAAGAGCCGCCCACAATTCTTCCTAATCTGGAAGATTCTCTCTGCCCAGAGTACTCTGGACGAATGTCTCCCACTCCTCGAAGACTACATTTAGAGCGGTCCTTACCATCAACTCCTGATCCAGTGTGGCCCCTATGGAAGTCAGTTGGTCCTAGATCTCCTTCAACCTACCGAGCAAGTGATCTATCTACTCCCCCTTCTGCATCTGGTATGACTGCAGTTGATTCTCCTGTAACATCTTCCTTTGCACGGAACTGTGTTGATACAATGTCTTCAAGGTGTCCCACATTTCCTTTGTCGTCTCCTTCTCGACAATATGTTGGACCGCATGATCCTTGACCCCATGAAGGATTATGCATTTCACCTTGACCATTGCATCCTCATACCTTTAATTTTCAGTTGGGTCAACTAGGATACCCACAATTCTCAAGGCGAAGGCCTTGACGCAATGTCTATCTAGAACGGACAAGATCCTGGCCTTCTAGATGACAAAGTTGGATGCCCTGTCCAGCCTGTCCTGATCCCTCAGTCCGTTCATGGACATCTCTCTGCTCTTCCTTTCGACTCCTCCAGTCTCTACTTCCTCTGGAAGTTCTCTCTTCGACTCCCTCTGAGTCTCGATTTCCCTCCTGGAAATCAGCTTGCCAGCCGTCGAGTCATACCTCTCCGATCTCCGGTGCACCTGCAACACTGATATGGATTTCTTGGCTAGAAATCCGCTTAGGTAGCGATTCCCTCTACCTTGGTTTTGCCCCGTTAGGTACTATTATGTCTCAGCAACAACACCACCCCACCAGCTTCACTTCCCGCAATCTGCCCACAGCTTCCTATGCCCTAGCAACTGAAGAACTGAGCCTCTAGGCTCTGTGCAATCCCAGTATTGGCTGAATTTCTCCACTAGCCAACTGCATCAAACCTCCTGGTCTCTGCATGGCTCTTCATGAGCCCCTTTTGCCCTCCTCAACCTCTGCGTTGGCCTTTTTCTGGACCGAACTGATGACATAATCCCTCTGCGTCACCCCTTCTCTGCTGCTTTCTGTTAGGAACAACTTGACTCAGGACAACTGTCTCTGCTACAAATGCTCTGATTCCGCTCGTGCCTTCATCTCTCCTGTGATCTGCAATGCTCTGATACCATGTTGAAATTTCTAAGTATTACCCGTTAGAAATCTTATGTGTATTCTCTGGTTTATTTCGCTTACTTGTTTAATTACTAACAAGTTATTTAACCATATAAACACTGAAATAAACACAATACGGTCTCAACCATCTACAGATCAATAGCGGAAAGAAATAGACAAACACACAAGTGACACTGTTATTTTTTGACAAACGTCCCCAGAAAAACCCAAGTTAGGAAAACCAGTGAGCAATTCTGAGGGTTATATTATTATGCAGCCTTTTTTAGTACAACTGGGTGCCAAACTGGCTCACCCGACAGAGAAAATAATCTAGCAATAATACCTCTCTATTCGGAAGCAGATATTCAGAAAGTCTGCCCCACGAAACCCTTAGCAACACCCTATTACAAAATCATTTGAGAAGGGACATGACAGTCCTCCCCTCCCAACTATTGCTTGCCCTCAAGCAACCTCAAAGTTGCGTGCTCCAAAATGTGCTCACCCTCCCAGGTGACATCCTCATCTGGTAAGTTTTTCCAATGCACCAAGAACTGCCGAATGGTCTTGCTCCTCAGTTTCCTTTCCTTGCTCTCCAAGATGGCCTCAAGTTCCAAAACCAAGTGGCCCTCATCATCCAGCGGGGGTAAATCAACTGTTGATGTCACCTGTTGTCCCAACACCTTTTTATGGCATGAGACATGGAATACATTGTGGGTCTTGCTCCCCTGAGGCAGCTCCAACTCGTAGGCTACCTCTCCAACTCGTCTAATCACCCAGTAGGGCCCATAGAAGTGTGGTTGTAGCTTCTCGGCCCCTTTCTACTTCAATGTGGACTTCCTGTAAGGCTGCAATCGGAGGTATACTAAGTCCCCCTCCTCGAAGTGCCTCTCCGTCCTATGCCAGTCTATGTATACTTTCTACTAATTTTGCACTGTCACCAAATTACCCTTGAGAGCCTTGAGGATGTCTTGGCTCTCTTGGACCCAGTCTTTGGCCTTTGGGGCCCGACTGTCTCCAAAAACAATGTCAGCAAAAGATAATGAATCATATCCATATAGAGCACGGAAAGGAGTCATACCAATGGACATGTGGTGCGTGGTGTTGTAGCAGTACTCGCCCAAATGGCAACCACCGAACCCAAGCCCTCTGCTGACCGGTCACATAGTTCCTTAGGTACCCCTCCAACCACTAATTAACCCTCTCGGTCTGGCCATCTGTCTGAGGATGGTAGTTGGTGCTAGGAGTGAGCTCGGTCCCTACCAATCTGAAGAGCTCCTGCCAAAAGCCTCCCATGAACCTCTTGTCCCTGTCACTTGATGTTCTTGGGGAGCCCGTGCAACCTGAAAATCTCCCGGAAGAACAGTTCTACAACCTATGCAGCCGTGTATCTGGTGGGGATGGCAAAAAAGTGGGCAAATTTGGTCAACCTGTTGACCACTATGTGGATGCAGTCCTTCCCCTCCCCAGTGGGGAGCCCTGTGATGAAATCCATAGAAATACTTACCCATTTCCCCTCGGGGATGGAAAGTGGTTATAGCAATTCTGCGAGGTGGATCAGTTTCCCCTTGTTCCTTTGACATGCCTCACACTCTCATACGTGTTGCAACACGACCCCCTTGGGCCCTTCCACGTGAATCTCTCCCTAACTGCCATATAAGTTTTTCGGAATCCCTAGCACCAGGATAATGGTGAATCATGTGTTGCCTGTAGCACCCTCTCCCTCAACTGCGAGTTGGGTACTAAGAAAATGTGCTCCTTGTAATAGATGACCTCATCCATTACTCCGTAACGCTCATCTGCATGGGTACCCTCCAATACCTCGCATGCCCTCTTGTCCTTGGAGTACTCCACCAATAGTTGAGCCTTCCAATCATGGCAAATGCTCATGAGAGATAACCTAGCTGGTCTTCGAGGTAGAGCATCGACCACCACATTAGCTTTTACCACACATACTCTATATCGAAGTCATAGGCCTGCACCTTGCTGACCCATCTCAGATGCCTGTCATTGAGGCCCTGATGCCCCATGAAGTGCCGAAGACTGTTGTAATCAGTGTTCACTCAAAATCTGTTTCCCACCAAGTACAGACGGAATTTGGCCAATGCATGCATGATGGCCAACATCTCTTTGTCATATATGGAATATGACAGCTCATGTGGTAGGAGATTCCGACTCTCGAAGGCAATGGGATGCCCCTATTGTGACAATACTGCTCCAACTCCTACCCCAGATGCATCACACTCCATGGTGAATGGCTGGGAAAAATTTGGAAGTGCCAAGACCGAGCAACTGCTTATCACCTCCTTGACGCGGTCGAAGGCAACCTGTGCCCCAGCAATGTATGCGGAATCCCCTCTCTTAGTCAAGTCAGTCAAGGGTGCTGCCAGCTGTGAGACCCCCTTGACAAACTTCCTCTAGTAGGTGCAAATGCCCAAGAAGCCCCTCAGAGCAGTCACATCTCGGGGTACTGACCAATCCTAGATGGCCCGAATCTTCTCCTCATGCGCATTCACCCCATCAACACCAATGATATGCCCTAGGTAGAGCATCTCTGTCAAACCAAACTCGCACTTGGAGAGCCTAGCATAAAATTGTTGCTCCTCCAGAATGCGTAGTACCTCCTCCAAGTGTGTGAGGTGCTCCTCCCATGCCCAGCTGTAAATCAGAATGTCATCGAAGAAAACTAGCACAAACCTCCTCAACTGTCCCCGGAAGACATGGTTCATGCACGACTGGAAGGTGGTCGGAGCGTTGGTCAGTCCAAATGGCACAACCAGGAACTCGAAGTGCCCATAATGGTGCCAAAAAGTAGTCTTAGGGATATCCTGACCCTTCACCCTAATCTAGTGGTACCCTGAACGCAAATCGATCTTAGAGAAGTACTTGGCTCCTCTAAGCTCGTCCATCAGCTCATCTATGCGAGGAATGGGGTGTCGATTCTTCAGTGTCTTTCGGTTGAGGGCCCGGTAGTCAATGCACATCTGAAGGGTTCCATCCTTCTTCTCCATCAGTACCACTGAAGAAGCAAAGGGACTGGAACTTGGCCTAATATGGCCCAATGCTAGCAGCTCCTGGATGGCCTCCTCTATCTCGTCCTTATCGGCCTTTGGATGCCTATAAGGGGTGGTGATCATTGCCTGCACACCTGGCTCCAGCTCAATAGTGTGCTCAAATCCCCTGTCTGGTGGTTGCCCTAGTGGAATGTCCCCAAACACCACTGTGTATCTCTCTAGCAAAGCCTGTATGTCTGGTGGTGGTGGCTAAGCCTGTCCCCTAGCCTCTGAGATCCCCAGCTCAACTGCCCATGCAATGTCCCCATGTCGTAGATCTACCTCCATCCTGTGGGCCGAAACTGTTTGAGGTAGATAAGACTACATGCCTCTCAAAACTACCAGTTTGCCATCCAGCCCAATGAACTCCATCTTTGGCTTCCTCCAATCTGTTGTGACTCGCCCAAGGGAATATAGCCACTGGACTGCCATCCGGCCCAATGAACTCCATCTCTGGCTTCCTCCAATCTGTTGTGACTCGCCCAAGGGAATACATCCACTGGACACCCATCACCACGTTGGTATCTCGCACATCGACCACAAAGAAATGGTCCAACATCGAGTAGTTCCCCATAACTACTGTCAAGGAAGGCACATATCTAGTGCACTATATGTTACGGTCACCTGGTACTAGGACTGAAAAACCCTCAAACTCAGCCGTGGTGAGGCCCGTGGTGAGGTCCCTCCTCTGAACCAACTAAGCATCTATGAAATTGTGGGTAGCCCAACTATCAACTAGGACTGACACCCTTTGCCCCTGTATAGTGCCTTTGATCCTCGGTGTCAAAAATTTGGGAATCCCGCATAAGGAAGCAAGGACTCCCCTAGCTGGGGTGAGGGATGCCCCCCCCTGTGGAGGTGGTGGTGGTGGCCTTCTATCTGTCGGACTCTTACCATCTACTACGCCACAATCTTGCTCCACCTCGTCCTCCTAGTCACTGTCAGAAAAAACCTCAATATAGTGTGCTCTACCGACAGTGCATTGATGGCCTCGTGACCAAGGCTCCCTGCATGTGAAGCACGACTTCCTCCTTTTGAGGTCCTTTCATGTCGCATCATCTAGCTGCCCCCTCCCTTGTGTGGTCCTCTAAGGTGGAGGTATAGTCTCATGCCCCCTTTGTGGAAAAGGGGTCCGTGCAGGAAAATGCACTCTAGTCTTGGGGATGATGCCCTGTAGACCTCTGGTGCACAAGACTGTTTCCTGTAGCGTGGAGGGTCTGCGTGACTTCACCAGTCCACGCAAGGGCTCAAGTAAGCCCTCAATGAAGGTGTACACCCTCCTAGCCTCTGATAGATCCAAAACCATCACTAATACCCGCAAAAACTCCGAGATGCACTACTTCGGGTTGCCTATTTGGCGCAGTTGGTCAGCGCTCTGAAATGGGCCTCTGGATCTTTTGATCAAAACACTCCACCACCCTCCTAGTGAAGTCCTCATAAGAAGCCACGTGGGCATGCCCAAGGGTGGTCAAGCCATGAAACCACCAATCATGGGCTTCCCCCTCCATGTGCAGCATGGCCATCTTGATGGCTTCCTGCTCTGTCATCAGATTGAGTTGGAAGTAGGTGTCCATCTTCTCAAACCAAACCCTAGCTGTGCACTTGGCAGTGCCACTGAAAGTAGGGAAATAAATCCTCCCTATGGTCCTCTGCAGCTCGTACTTTTGGGTCCCCGACTCCCCTGTCCTCCATAACCCTTGTTCTTCTCACCAGGCTTGAGCTTGCAGTAATCTCTGAAGGAGAGGGCTTCCTTAAAGTCTTCATCCATAGACTGCTACTCTCTGAAATAGTCTCCCATCTGAGGGGGGTCTTCCCCCCCTTGCAAGTTCGATTTGTGTCACTGGCACGAAAGAAGGTGGTGTAGCACGAGTTGCCCCACTAGCTGATGGGTGTTGCGTTGTTGGTGAGGGATGATTGAATGGCTGATAGGCCCCAGAAGTTTCCCCAAACAGAAACCCTCTAGGAGTGGTCCTCTCCCTGTTCTGCAACTTGATCTCTTCGAGCATGTCTTTCTAACCGTTGGCTAAGTCATTCAGGGCCCTCAAGAGGCTGTCGAAAGCCATCTGTTCCCTGCTCTTGGGTTCCACCATGTCCTCCTCCTCTACCACTGCTTTCCCTCTGTCCTCTGTGTCTGGAGTAATCTCTAGCTCTCTTTCTCTGCGCCAGTGCCTCTGCCTTCGGTAGGTCATGTTCTGTTGGTCCCCTTCTCTCATAGGAGACAATCCCCACAGCTGAGCCAAGAACTAGGCTATGATACCACTGTAATGATCATAAATAGGAATACAAGTGATATAAAGCAAATAATCTGTGCAGCAAATTATAAAAACGAAAGACACATTAAACGTCCATAGAAAAGCTGCAAATATGGAACTGCTAATCCATTTTATTACTTTTTTGAAGGCTAAATACAATGGATAACAAGATGGTGCACCTGGGCTTGTCTCAATAGACAAGCATGACCAAACCTAGGTGAGAAAATGGTTGAACTGAAGGTTGTCCAACTGTTGCACCAATATGCATTGTGCTGCCCCAAAAGACTGTCTTCCTACTGAAGTTCAAATGGTTGGAAGGTGCACTTCTAATGCCCAGAAAACTATGTGCTTTTAACCTCGGACTCCTTGGTCTAACCCCAGAAAAACTCACGAAGGATTTTCGTTGGTTTAGACTTTTGAAATTCGACCCCCTTGGAGCCCCACTTACAGCTACAACTGCAAAACTCGGCCTGCTGGAAATTGCTTGTAAATCCTCCCGAAAATGATCCCAAAGTGCTGGGCTGACCCCTACTATTAGAGCCCTGATTTCTCGAATGGGCTTCCGGTCTATGGCACCTGCTCCCAAGCTCCACGAAAACTGATGGAATGGCCTCTACGTTGTCCCCTAGCCCAACAATTCGAACAACTGGAATGCTGGCCTATTGTTGCTCTCTCATCATTCTAACTCTCTCGGAAAACACCCGATCTCTGATGGCTCCTAGCTCCCTCTACATATTCTCTAGCTGCCCAGAAATACGCACTCCCTGCTCTACGCTGAATGATGGTACTGTCTCACAACCCTCGGAACTCTTGAAAAACTTGTGGAACTGCCTCTCTAGGACAGGCACAGATGGTCCCCCGAAGTAGAGGTTGAATCTCCCGCTTGAGAGATTCGTGGCTAAATAGCCAGTTGACTCAGCTAAACAACAAAGCGAACAATCAAGTAGTTTGTTTGCAAGATGTAAGAATGAATCCAAAATGAGAGCTTCTCCCTACTTATAACTCTTTGGGCCCTCCTTGCCTCATGTGGGCCCCTCCATCCACCTATTCGACTTCCCTCCAAGAAATTTGAATAGCCCAGTCTGAATTCTCATGTGGGTGGCCCCCACATTCCACTAGTAGCCAAATAAAGTTGAATTGCCTCCTAAGTCCCTAAGTAAAAAATGACGGGTCCTCTTCCTTGGCCAAAATTTGTGCAAAATTATGTAGCAGCACCCTGTTACAAATGTATTTGAGAAGGGATATGACATTCTTGATCCCTTTTTTCTTGCAAAATGCTATGAACTTGTTTGACATGTATTTCCCTCCATTGTCGGACCTGAATACTTTGATTCTCTTCCCCATTTGATTTTCGATCAAGGTTTTGAATTCCTTGAACATTTCAAAGGCTTCATCCTTATGCTTTAAGTAGTATACCCATGTCTTTCTTGAGAAGTCGTCAATGAAGGCAATGTAGTAGAGATGACCACCAATAGAATGCATAGGCATCGGACCACATATATCAGAATGAATGAGATGGAGGATGTCATTTGTCTTGTTCTCACTAGAGGGGAATGGTCCCCTTGTTTTCTTTCCACTTGCACAACCTGGACAAACTCCATCATGAAGGACTTGAACATCAGGAATACCTGAGACCAATTTCTTTAATTTTGGAAGAACGTCATAGTGTAGATGAGCCAGTCTGCATTGCCACAACTCGCTCAGATGATTGGTATTATGAACCAATGCTAGAAGTGGCCTTCCAATGACTCTATAGAGTCCTTCAAATCTTGATCCTAATGTGAATGGATCTCTCATAGGTGAACCAACAGACCAAGTCATAATTTTTTCTTTGATGAAGGCAACCATCATCCCTTTATCTTCCAATGCAGATATAGATACCAAATTCTGCATTAATCCTGGCACATACATAACATCATGCAGCAGAACTGATTCCCCAGAATTCAACTAAAATTTGACGGATCCAAAATCTTTCACGAGATGAGTGGAGTTGTCTCCAAGAATGATCTTCAACTTAGTATCTCTCTCTACTAGATTAGAGAGGACTTCCTTATATCCAAAGAAATGATGAGTGGCCCCACTATCAACCAAACAACTATCCCACGAATCCGGTGGAGAAGAACTAGTAAGGGCAAAAATAAGAATGTATTCAGGTTTATTTACAACATTATTTTCATACCTGGGAACTCTCGACTTCTTTTGAGGAGGATGATCTTCTTCACGGTCGCTTGAGGAATCCCTCCTTCTTCTCTCATATCTTCTATGGCGGTTATTTCTTTGATCGTCTTTTCTTCTTTTATTATTGTTATTGCTTCTTGTGTTATAACATGGCCTTTTTCTCTTCTTGGGATAGTCTCAAGGATAATGACCTTTCTTGTGACAGTTATAGCATTCAATATGAGATAAAGATCTGCCATTCCTTCCTTTTTCATTTTGAGAAGGAGGCTTCCTTGATGGACATCTCTTTCCCTTCTTCTTCGTTTTGTCATGAATGATACATGCTTTTGAATCCTTCCTCTTGCTATCATCCTTGATTCTTCTTGAGTAAGCTTCCCAACAATTTCATCAAATGACGGGAGGACATTGTTGTTGCTTATTATAGTAATGAAGGTTTCCCAAATGGGAGGGAGACCTCTAAGAGTCACAACTACTAGTTCCCAGTCAGGCACATTTTCTCCAACTCTTTGCAATTGATTTGTAAGGCGAGATATCCTCAAAATGTAGGATTGAACAGCTTCTCCTTTGTTCATCTTGGTTTCTTTGAGTTGATCTTTCAAGGTGATGATCTCATTAGACTTTCTTAAATTCCCAACATATGCAAGTAAATGATCTTGTAAACTATCAACTCTAATTTGCTTTGCTTTGGACTCACCTTTCTTGTACCTGTTTTTAAGGGAAACGGAAGCATTATCTGGAGGCTCGAGCATCCTTCCTTGAATGTATTCCAGCACATCATTGTTGTCAGCTACGATCTCCAACCTGACTTTCCATGCAACGAAGTTTGATGCGTCACCTAACTTTTCATGCTCCTTGAAGGTAGAGGAAGACATCTTGACTTTGAATAGACAATCTTCTCTCCAATAATGATGGCTTCAATGCTTGTCTTCTTTTGGGCTTTTCCTTCACCATAGCTCTGATACCATGTTAATTTTTCAAATTTTTTTATGTTGTATCAATTACTTTAGCCCAATTCACTTCTTCATTTAACAATGCATTCAATTATTAGCAATGTATCCAATCATAAACTGTAATTGAAAAAAGAATAATATATGCAATGACAAAGACGACAACAGCACAACCATAAGAGGCAGCAAATTGGTCCAAGACTAGGGAAAAACCCCACAAGGGGGAAAACCCTTTCAAATCTTCTTCTTTATTAGATTGTCATAAAAAGTTTTCAGCAGAGAGTACAATGAGCCCAATACATAAACTTGCAACAAAGATTTACATAACAGAAGCAGATTGCAGAACATCAAAGAGAAACCCATTATCCATCAGAATACTGAAGCCAATTGAAGGCAACTATCAAACCCTCAATCAAAACCCTGGACGCTCTGAGCAAGGCAAACTGCGAGCGACTGAAACTGTAAGGGCCATTAAAGTAGATTCATGAACCTGTAACTAATTTCTTGAATTTTATGTTACAAAATTGACTAACAGAATTAATGAAGGTACTTACCTGTGCACTTGCGGTCGTTGATGTCTCTAGCAGCTCTGCTACGGTTACCAAAAGACCGAATCCACCCAGCCAAACTGAGCAAAATCTGGCTACTCAGTCCAGTAAGCTTTTGAGTCGAAGCAGACTGTTCCCCCGTGCCCAGAACCTCAGAACAATCCGCGCTTTTCCTTCCTGTGGATAATTTCAGTTTTTGATGCTCTTCCTCCTTCACTTCTTTTTCCTCCTCAAAATCTTCCTTCTGGTTTATATACTGATTCTTAACGGTGGCCGTCCTTCCTCCAGCACCCACCGCTTCATTTATTCACGACACCCTTCCCATGTCGTGTCATGTATATTTCTTTTAAAAATATATTGATTTTTAATTAACTTTCCTTTTTTTGATCTTATATTAAAATACTTTATCATTAGTTTATTTTTATTATTTTATTAATTTGATTAATATAATTTATTTATTAAAATTTATTTGATATTATTTCTATAAATAGGTCGTTACATACACCCCCCCTTCAGAAAACTTCGTCTCGAAGTTAGAGTTTTATCTTATATGAATATTCATGATAGTGATAGGATTATGAATTGAGGTTAAATTCTTACTTAATGTAAGAGCACTACAAATTTTGGTGGTTTGAATACTTTAGATTTATGACTTTAATGATCATGTTTTATTTCATTAGGTCCCTCAGCTATTACAAAATCATCCTATCCTTCCTAATCTCTTCCGCTCCCATCCTATCCGTCCTCTACTGGAGTATGCCATGGCATCAGTTATACTAACCTAACCATTCATAAACTCTAAGGATGACAGCGTCGGCTATACCAACCTAATTCCCAGTAGGCATCCAGAAGTCATCATCACACGTCTAGGGGAGCGTGACTCGCACAGTCCTCCCATGACTCTAGGGTTCGCAGGATAAACGGTGGGCAACACCTCCACCCCTCTCAATAGAAGTAGGGTTAATACCTTATCATAGAATCTCTTTGAGCCTTAATTGTTCTGAGGTTCTGTCATCACGTGGTTATTTTGATAACGGATATTATCTGTAATCATAAACACTTGTCCATGCATTTATAAAATGTGCATTAACATATTCAAAAACAAATAGCTTATGTATAATTCACACATGTCAACTACAATATAACATACTTTGCCATATTCTATTCATGTCATTGACTTTCATATTAAAATGTAATTATTCTTTGATTTCTATCTCATCAATCATATTGATACGCATAAATGAAACAGAATAATAATAATCAAAAGCAAAATCACTTAAATATTTTAAACTTTACTATGACAACTATAATTTAGTAAGATCAATAACATATTCCGTCTTGATATCCATGTACCAGCGGAATTTAAACAGATATTATGTCATAAAAATTTACATTTATATATGATCATTCAAAATGATTCTGAGCCTCTGATTTACAGTAAAGCAAATATATACAAAACATAGTTTAAAGTTCTTCAAAATTGACACAAATTAAGGTATCTTTGACATATGTTCTCTGTATCTTCCCAAGTAGCTGATCCAGGGCTATACTTGTCCCACTGGACCCTAACTTGGACTACTAGACGATTTCTGAGTTGTCGAACTCTACGTTCCACTATACGTAATGGTTCGACCAATATGATTCCTTCGTCTGAAACCTGCAGTTCCTTCAATTGAAGGTTATGAGATTGATCAGCTATATAGTGTCTTAATACAGATACATGAAATACATTATGAATTTTGTGCAAGTGAGGTGGCAGTGCAAGACGATAGGCGACAAGTCCAACTCTTTCCATGACTTTAAATGGTCCAATAAATCGAGGTGACAACTTTGTTCCTTTTCCGAATCGAATAATACTCTTATTTGGTCTGATGCGGATGAAAACCTGATCCCCTAGTTCATACTTCCTATCAGTTCTGTGAGCATTAGCATAACTCTTTTGTCTATCCTGTGCTTCCTTTAACTGTTGTCTAATTTGTGTTACCTGCTCTTCCATTTCTTGGATTAATTTTGTACCTATTATCACTTGATCTTCTAACCTGTCCCAACTTAACGATGTTCTGCAAGGTCTGCGGTATAATGCTTCAAATGGAGGCATTCCAATCGAATTGTGGTAACTGTTATTGTATGCGAATTCAACTAAGGATAAGTACTTTTCCCAGTGTGATTGTTGATCCATAACATACATTCTCAACATATCTTCAAGTACTTGATTTACCCTTTTTGTTTGCCCATCGGTTTCCGAGTGATAAGCTGTGCTCAAATTTAGTTGAGTTCCTAAGGCTGACAGCATGCAAGTCCAGAATCTTGAAGAACAATCCGCCCTCTTCCTTCCTGTGGATAATTTCAGTTTTTGATCCTCTTCCTCCTTTAGTTCTTCCGTTCTTTTTCCTCCTCCCCAAAATCTTCCTTCTGATTTATATATTGATTCTTAGCAGTGGTTGTCCTCTCTCCAACATCCACCGCTTCATTTCCTCACGACACCCTTCCCATGTCGTGTCATGTATATTTCTTTTAAAAATATATTGATTTTTAATTAACTTTCCTTTTTCTAATCTTATATTAAAAAACTTTATCATTAGTTTATTTTTATTATTTTATTAATTTGATTAATATAATTTATTTATTAAAATTTATTTGATATTATTTCTATAAATAGGTCGTTACAAAAACTTCCTAGACGCTCCCTTGGCCATTGTGTGAGCCTCTGTGTTTGACCTAGATGCTCCCTAGAAGACTGTATGTGTGCATCTAGTGACAAACACACACAGAACCGCTTCAAACCCACAATCACTCCTTTCTAGATATTGTGCGAGTGACTGGGACTACCCAGACACACCATTGACCACTCTATGTGTGCGTCTAGGGACCAACACTATCCGATCTGCTTCATAAATCTTAGACGCTCCCTTCAGGCTTTTGTACGAGCCGTTGAGACCTCCCAAGCGCACCCTTGACCACTCTGTGCGTGCGTCCGGGGCCGAGAATGCTTAGTTACGAGTCAGTGACCAAGAAATAGAAACCCTAGATTCATGTGAGCTTCAACCCTATAATTTTGGACCCTTGAGCAAACTTCCTGCATCAGACCTGTGCGGACCAAGACAATAGAAGAGAGTAGAAGATGGCTTGATCAATGTGTCCAAATGATCTTGAGGTCTCTGCTATTTATAAGCTTCCATGAGGGTCCACTTGATCTTGAGGCTGACCTATCCAATTGTACATGTGCTTAGGGCCAACCTATTCCAATATACATGAATGGATAAAATAAATTCAAAAACCAATTTCTTCTTGTCCAAATAGGGTGATCTTTAGGTTGATTTTGGTCCTCTCGAAAAGAGGAATTTAATGCAATCATCATCTCGGTCATTTGAGCTATCCAAGGTGGAATTTGACCCTAGTTGCAAAAATTAACAGGCGCAATGATTCATCTAATGCATCAACTCGTATTTTGTGGAGGTCGTGTTTTCTAGAGGGGCCATGGCCTTGTGGGGATCTTGCTCGAGCATCTAGCAACCAACACTTAGCAAACTAGTAACTAGTGACCAATTTTGGTGAATTAGCAATCTAGCAGCTAGCAATTCAGTACTCAGTCACTAATGAACGAGTAATTAGCACTTGGTTATCATAGATTAGCTTACACAATATTTCCTTTCAACATTTCAATTATATGCTTTGGCTTTCAATTTAACATTTGGTTTTCTCAAGACTTGGGACTAGAACTAGAACTTTACCATTATGATCTAACCAATGTCGAGTACTTGAACCTTTGCTTGAGGACAACGAAAGATAGTACTCTTCAGCCAAGCTAGGAGACCTGAAGATAAAGGCTAGATAAACATGCCTAAAGTTCATGCATACTTCTTTTCAGTTTGAGTATTTGTTTCAGTATTAAAAGCGAGTTTAAGTTGATTTTCAAAAGTAGAATAGAGATTCATTGATTAGTTGATTTAAGGAAGGAATAGTGCTCACGTTGCCTGCATATATAGTGTTTACAACTCGTAAATTTATATCCCAGATTAACTTTATGAAGAGTTTTATTGTGACAATAAATATGCCCAACATTTTTGGCATTGTTATCAGGGAGTTGTAAAAAGGTAATAGTAGATAAACAGTTTTCCTTTTTAATTTCTTTAATTTAGTACTGATCACATTGCAGATTGCCAGATGAAGGACAGTGAGACACACAAATGCCTCTTTTCATAAGTCTAAAAGGAAGGTTCTATCCTACCACAACCACTTTAGTGGATCTTTCCAAACCCTCTCTAGCATGTGGTTAAATGTTTTAACCTAGAGATAGCAAAGGTAGGTTTATTAAATCTTCCAAGACTCTAGCTCATTTATTTGGTGGACAGAAAACACCCCCCTACTAATTCGGTTGAAAGATACGCAGGTAAAACGCAAAAGGGAGAAACATCCACACAACAATCAACTCCTAATTTTGTAGAGAAAAGACAGAAAGACCAAAAGAGTAAGGGAGTCAAGAATCAACAGGTGGAGGAAACAAGCGTTGACTTAGCATTATATCAAGAGGTATCTCCAAAACGCATTACCAGGCTTCTTGAGAATCCAACAGGTGTTGTCGTATCACAAATAGAAGCTACAGCTTTAGTGGAAGTACCTGAAGCACAAGTTGAAGACAACTTCCTTGTTCACCACAATCCAATTGTGGAACCACCGCTATCACCAACCCATATTGAGTATAGTTTATTTGGTAACATGGCAGAAATTTGAATAGAACAGAAACGAGGAAGTTGTGAACAAAACCTCTTTTGGATTTCCTATCCTTGACGAAGCACCAAATCAACATGAAAAACATCTCTCCTTCTATCCTACCCAATTTCGAGGTATGACCATAGAGGATCCTTTTTGTTTGAATTTGATAATTTGTGTGAGTTACAATTACGTGGATGATGCTCAAAACTCAAGTTATTTCCTGCAACTGTGAAAGATTCTGCATTGAGATGGTTTATGGGTTTAAGAGAAAATAGCATTAGATCTTGAGATGACATGAAAGTTATCTTTCTTAAAAAATATTTGTTGTTGCACAAACTAGCAGGCCTAGTGGATTGGCAAAAACTAGAGGGCATAACAACACTTGGGATAAAGGCCCATTGTCACCACACCCTAAGTGTCCTCTTCTCAGATTTTCATTGACAGGAGGAGTCCCAGTATGACTCACTTGTGATAAATATGTATCTATGGGAGGTTTGAAGTGAGGGAAGGTGGCTCATTCAATGGAAAGGTTCAATAAATATGCGAGCTTTGGGAGAAGCTAGTAAGAATTTCCATGAAAAACCCCTTGAAAGGAAGGCTACTGGAGACCTAGGTTTATGATCAATCATGGGAGGTTGCCCCTCAAAGAGCACACTTGATAAGGTAGTGAAGATGAAGGCCAAGAAAGATGAATTCCTTTAATGGAAAAATGACTTTCAAAGGCCACTAACCAAAAATGTTCAAGATCGACTCCAAAGTTTGAGCTAAGGTTTGAGTTTTCTCTCAAACTAGCTGTGGGAATTGCCTCAAATTTTGAGGGTCACTAAAGAGGATAACAATACAACAATCCATCCAATTAGTTTTTTAATGTCGCCTCTCTAATGCAACTCGCACAAGGCCCTAGCTAGCAGTCTAAGGTTAGGGCAAAAAATAAAAGAAAGAGAGAATACTTGAGTTGTGATGACCATCAAGGATTTCAAGACTAGTGCCTGGCCATTGGGAGGTCTGGAGTCATGGATAATCTTAATATCGGCAAATCACTATTCAAGGTGACCTAAAGGAGCAATTTTCACTAGCCCTTTAGATATTTATACTTCATAGGCACATGTTAATGGATTTTCAAGGATGAAGATGCAAGAATCCTCTAGGAACATTCATTCATTCCCTATCAAATGAGTAACGCACACAAAAAATCTCAATAGTTACAATTTGAAATGATACTTTAACAATTAGGGCACATCGATAACCATGAGACATCATTCCATGCATTAGACATTGGTAAATTCATAAATTTCATCATAAATAACACTTACATGATAGTGAAGAGTATATCCATCCATAACAATGCCATCAAGAACCCTGAAGAATGAGAAAAACTTATCTAAACATCAAAATGTATCCACAAACATCCAAAAAAATCCACAAATTGCACGTATGAATTCTCTCAAGTAGGCCAAAAATCCAAGTGATGATGTTTTGAGATGAGAGTAGGTCTCGTCTATTTATACAAGTCATGATAGTTCAAAAATTAAGTAACAAAGCCCCTCCAAATGCCTAAGATGCTACGTAACCCACCCATGGTTACAAGCCAACCATGATAGCTTTTAAAAATTAAATTATTTTTTCTCCTAAGCCCATGCTAGGCTGAAATGGAGGCCTAGAGAGGCAGCATTGAGGCCTCATGTGCTAAAAAAGTGAGAGAGGGCCTAAAAAATTATGAAGATAAGGGTGGTGCCCTCCATACGCTACAAAACATCTCCAAACCCCCATTTGGGATTTGTGGGCTCCAAATGGGTCTCATGCGGCTCCAATTGGCTCATAATCAAGTTGATGCTCCATCAATGAGGCTTAGAAGATGACACATGCCCTCATGTGTCTCCCTAGAAAAGACATAACCTCCTCTAGGCCCTGAATCAGCTGTCAAGTGTCGAGTTCAATGTGTAGCCGGTCGGGCAACATGGTCCAAGTGCATCATCATCTCTGAATAATTGGGACATGACCAAGCAAATGGTAGTGCTAAAGAAGCCCATGGCATGGCAATAAATGCTCTGCATGAATAGAGGCCAATGGCTCTCAATGCTCACCCTACAAACGCCATTATAATCCTCTAAAGGGCTTAGATCTCATATAGGGAGGCCAAGTCCAAGATGAAAACCCACCTGCAATCCTGTATAAGATCCAATGTGTCTCCTCACCTTCCAATACAATGTTTCATTAGTGCAATTGAGTAAATAACTTTGCTAATCAAGGGAAAAAGTGGACACTTCATAGTGGGTTTCCCTTCCAAATTTGGGGCTTTAGACATGCATAGGTGTTACCTCCCTTGGCAAAAGAGGTTAATGGAGGACCCTATCAGGTGGTTTCAACCTTTAAGGGAATTACAAGTCCAAGGTACACCCTTCAAATGGTAGGTGGTATGTGAAATAATGATGGAACAAAGTGGGGACATAGGGAAGGCTCCAAGCCACATGCCATGGTACAAGGAGGGAGCAATATGAGTTACCAAGACCTTTGTTTTTCCACCCTTCTTACATTTGCCTTTTGCCTTTTATTGATTTTTCTTTATCTTACCAGCTCAAGGTTCAAGGGGATGAGAGCATGATGTGTAAGATATAGCATTGATTATCCCCTCAAGGAAATGTTGTTCATCGCCCACTAGGAGTTGGGACATTCTTGGGTTCCTTAATGATGCAAGGGACACTCATAAAGGCCTTAGGAACCAGGTATGTGGCCATAATGATAAGGGGAGGAGCTTAGGTTTGGCTTTTTCCCACGTGCTAAATTTTATTGTCCTTGACATCTTTTACGTTTTGCGGTACATTTCATGTTGTATGTAGCCATATTATCTATGTTGCAGGAAACGTAGGGCAAGGGGGCGTTTCCGTACGGAAACGCGTTTGGTACGGCCCTGAAACGCATTTCAGGCCGTACTGCCACATTTCACGAAACTGAAACATGGCCAGTACGGCCTGAAACGCATTTCAGGGCCGTACAACTCACATTTCAGCCTTTTACTTGTGTTTTTAAATTTATTTTTTTTTTAGTTTGTTTTCTAATTTATTTTTAGGTTATCCTAGTGACTTCTAGTTGCTTCTAGATGCCTGCCTAAAGTTATAAAAGTGAACTTTTGCCCTAGTGTTGATATGCAGTTCATGGTAATGTTAAATTCTTAAAGTAAAAGTGATATATCTGCCTT